>JASDQU010105613.1:0-39603 GCA_032191745.1 Picea mariana
TGAAATATTCGCCAATATTTTACAAGATTATATAATTGACTAAAATATTCGCCAAAAAATTATATATACATTTTATATTATTGATAAAATAGCCCTCAATTTTTCCTATGTATCATGGGGATTCGCCCATTTATTATACATATAAATTTAGGGGGGGTTCTTAAAATCACCCCTATAGAGAAGGTGCATGATACTGAGTGGGACAAATCAACTGAAGAGAAACCACATGAGGAGGCCATGAGTGGAGCTATCGACACTCTATTGTGTCCCCAGATTTCACACCTTCAGGATCAGGGGTGTTATACAAGATCAACAAGTCACCATATTGATTGATGGTGGGGAAACCCACCACTTTCTTGACTCAACCTTGATGGCTAAGAGGGGGATTCCTACGATGGATTTTTAGGGATTTGATGTGGTAGTAGTTGGGGGACGTGTTATTCCATGCAAACAGAATATCTCATAGTTATGCTTGACATTGGGAAACTATGCAGTCACTGATGAATTTTATGCAGTTGATTTGCAAGACACTAATGTCATATTGGGGGTCCAGTCGCTTGTTTCCATAGGGAGACATTCTGTCGACTAACATGCCATGGAAAAGGAATTTAAAGCAGTAGATGGTAGGAAGGTGGTCTTGAGAAGCATGTCAAATGATGCTCCTAGGATTGTCTCGGCCAAACAGATGGAGGAGATATTCTGACATGGGGATGTTGCTTATGGAGTAGAGTGCATGGTCACTACTCAGAAACCTTATGGTGGCAGCCATTACTATCAGGTGGATATCCAGACGTTTTTGAGTAAACATGGTTGAGTGTTCTGGAATATACCTCTAGGGAGACCACCCAACAAGGGATCTGAGCACACTATTGAGTTGGAGGAGGGATCCAAACCAATGGTCACCACTCCCTACAAACATCCTAATAAATTCAACGATGAGATTGAAAAGACCATTAAGGATTTGTTGGATATGAGGCATATTAGGTCGAGTTCGAGTCCATTCGCTTCTTTTGTAGTGTTGGTGAAGAAGAAGGATGACATAATGCGAGTGTGCATTGATTACAAGGCATTGAATAAGAAGACGATAAAAAATAGGTACCCAGTTGCCAGGATCAATGAGTTTTTGGATGAGTTACATGGGAAGATAACATAGATGCCGACTTAACAATAATGGTAACCTCAAAATGAGAATTCTAGCCCTTAAAACCCATATTTTTTCATAAAATACATGAAAATCAACTCCCAAATCAATAAGTTGTGCTACAGGTAGCACCAGTTTTTCTAACGGGGTTAAAATTACAACATTTTTGAAGCATGGCCTTCAAAACTCATATAGTTGCTCATAAAAACCTTAAAATCAACACCTAAATCAAAAAGTGATGTTATGGTTCAGACCCCCCTACTCTCCCTCGAGGCTGCGCGACCTCCCAGTCAAGGATCTTAATCTCCTCGAGCTAGATTAGCTCCTTGAGACCTTGATGGTCTCAAACTAAATCGAACACAGGCCCTGTTATCACCCAAGGAACAAGTCATATGGTACTCGCCTTTCTCTGTTCTAGTCGTCTTTCATCATCCCTCAGGTTTTCATAGTCATGATCCAGTCGTTATTGATTTTTTCATCGATCGATGATTCATAGTGATTGCGGGGCACCAACGTGATCGCTCTTTATCGAAGGGCTCAATCTCCATAATCAGAAAAGTACTCACCCAACTCGATCTAATCGTGGTCGTTGATCCCCCATCCCGATGAGATCAATGATGTTGGTGAATTGTGGGCCGTGAACTAGCACGCCAACTAATTTCACCTCTGTGCTTCGCAATGATTCCCCATCGTCGATCTTTGTTCACAGATCAATGGGTACCCACGGGCCCTGTTTTCTTAGCACTTTTTCCAAATCTTAACACCAACGAGTGCTAGCTCCTTTCGCTAAACCTTCTTTGCATGTGGCCTCAGGCTGTGACCCGGGGCTTAATATCCTGGCGCTTCATTGACTGCCTTCCAGAGTGTTATATCTTTGAACTTCTTGATCTCTCACTGCGTGTTCTTCGCAATGAACGATTGTGATCTACTTCGGCCTTCGGGACTTTGGGAGTTTTTCACACTCCACAACTGAAATCTTCTAAAGTGACTTTCCCTGAAGTGTCAAATCTTTTGATACGTACCTCCTGGAGACTAATGACCAGGATCTATTTCGGTCTTTGGCTCTTCGATGATTTCTCTCTCTCCTTATCTACAAAACTTCTTAAGTGCTTCCGCTCTGGAGCTGTAGATCTTACGCCAATTGTCCCTCTGGATTATGAATGGTCCCTAACCTCTTCGGGACTTCGGTGAATTCCTCACACCTATGTGCACAATGAGACTTAAAGCTCATGCACCTTACCCAGATCCAACAATTTGGAACGATTTTTCTTCTTCCTGGAGGGATATTGACCGATAACTCGGTGAATCTTCAGAGCTTCACTCCCTTTGAAGATTTCTACCCGCTATCTCTCTTGAGATTTGTTTCTTGAACCCTTTGAATCCTTAGAGGGATACTTTGACACTTAGTCGAACTTCAAATCTATGCACTCCTTGCAACAGATCCTTACGCAAAACTTAGCTTCTTGCGGGTGACTGTGCACACCTTGCAGCAGTCCCTTTGCACTCCTTGCAAATGAGAGTTTCACGCTATCTCTTCTAATCTTCTGAGTCGAAATAGACTCTGTCAACATACTATGTGCAGACTGTATGCACACCTTTTATGAACTCAACGAAGAGACACAATTGAAGCTTATTCAAATACTTCGTAGTTTCATATACTCAATAACATAACTCATTCATTCATGAAAATAGAAATAACAGGGAAGCTGTAACCAGTAGAAACACCATGTGTTGGGTCAATATCCCTCTGTTATATTCATTCAAGTGCAAATGGATACAACTCTGATAAAAACAAACTTACATTCAGTAACAACTATCTCCTACTAATCTGCAGCATCCTTATTCATGAATACTTTGCAATTACTTATACAAGAGGTCCTCTAGGGTTCCCTCCAACTACCTATCTGATCAAAATAAAAGCTTATAGCTACTTAGTCCTATTAAAATAAATGTATGTGACAGGCAATTTAAGGTGGATCTTCAAATCCATGCCAAAATCAAATAACTCAAGGACGATTTAATCTATTTTGTCTTGACGCGATCGTTCAACCCCCCAACATTAAAACTTCTCTGATTCATCATTTACTCAAAAGTTCTCTGAGAGACTCCATCTTTCAAAATTTAAAATTTTACTCAAAAGGCACGCTAGGCATTGTGTTGTTATCCCATGTGGCTTTGTTGACGATGCTCCTGCATCATACTCCTCTGGGTAGAAAATTCATGGACTCGTGTCCATGAGCTCCTACACTGAACTTCCATGTTTCTGGATATCAGCTTCATTTACCCAACTGGCATCTTCTATCAGGTGTCCCTTCCATTTGACAAAATATTCAAAATAAGTCTTCCTCCTGGTCTTCTTGCCAATCCTTTGATCAATGATCTTCTCCATCTGTGGATTTTTTTTTACAGGCATCGGCTTCTCCCACTGAATCTTCTCTTGATCTTATGATCTTTCTATGTCATCTTCCCTATAAGGATATAGGTCTGAAATGTTAAATATGGGTGATATTCCCACATCCTCTAGTAGCTCTAACTCATAGGCATTGGTACCAACATTTCCTAGGATCTTGCATGGTCCAATATTCTTCAAGTTCAACCTATTATATGTTCCTCTTGGGAACCTTTCCTTCCTCAAGTGTGCTAAAACTTGATCTCCCACCTCAAATTGAAGTTCTCTTATGTGTTGATAAACTCTGCGTTTATACTCTGCATTGGTGTTCTGCAACTTCTCCTTGATCTGATTATGAAGCTTCTGCATTTCTGCAGTGAATTCTTCTGCTCCAACACTTCTAAATTCACTCTGCCCCAGATCTTTCAATTCTGGCACTCCTCTTGGCTTCATTCCATACACTATCCGAAATGGGATTTTTCTGTACTTCTATTTTGTGAGGCATTATATGCAAACTCTACTTGTGGTATAATTTGATCCCACTGGCTATGATGTTCATTGACCAAAATCCTCAACAAATCTCCTAAACTCCTATTTACCACCTCAGTTTGTTCATCTGTATGAGGGTGATATGTTGAGCTAAAAGACATCTTTGTCCCCAACTTCTTCCATAATGTTCTCTAGAAATGACCAAAAAATTTAGTGTCTCTGTCTGAGACAATACTCCTGGGAAATCCATGAAGTCTCACAACTTCCTTGAAAAACAAATTTGCAATATGTGTTGCATCACTAGTCTTCTGGCATGGGATAAAGTGTTATGTATTCAAAAATCTATCAACTACCACAAATATGGAATCACTTCATCTTTGTTTATGTGGAAATCCCAACACAAAATCCATGCTTATTGCATCACAAGGCCTATCTGGAATAGGTAATGGATGATACAATCCAATGGTCTGTTTCTCTCCTTTTTCATACTAGAAAATATTACATTTGTTCACAAATTTCTTCACCTCTTCTCTCATACCTGGCCAATAGTATATGTTCGACAACACAGGTATTCCAACAGAGGACGAACACCTTCATTAACCACTCACATAACCAAATCAAAGATCAAAACACAGATGTTTTCACGTGGTAAAACCCCTACGGGGAAACACCCATAGCCCCAGCCAATGCGGCCACTTGGAGCAGTTTATTAATGCAAAGAAAAAGATTACAGAGAGATTTTACAAGAGATTTTCTCACAATCGATAATCGACAAATGACCCTCTAGGCTCTTTAAATAGATATCATGAACCAATCGGGTGTTAATCCACAGATCAATGGTCATTAAGATCGAGGAGAGTATGAACCGTTGGATCACTCTATGTCAGGAACATATCGTGATCGTCGGATTTCCTAACTACAAATGCATACTAAAGAAACACACTAATAAACACACTTTTACCTAACGACACACTAGACCAAGTAGATCTTAACTAACTCCTAAGTGTCTAAATATCCTAACATCCCCCCTTAAGAACAAATTGGGATAGGATTGAAGGATTTACAATGTTGACACAATAGGAGAAGGAAGGAGGCATTAGAGCCTATCCCCCATTAATGACAACTTCATGAACTCCTAACATAGATCGAAGTTTGGAAAACTTAACTTCTGTAAGAGACTTTGTGAAAATGTCTGCAACTTGATCCTCTGTAGGGAAAAAGAGCACATCATTAACTTGATCATGAATGGGATTTCTGATGAAGTGCATGTGTAGCTCAATGTACTTGTTGCGCTGATGTTGAACTGGTTCTTTAGCGAGCTTGATGGCACTCTGATTGTCGCACAAAAGGCTGATTAGATGCTGGTGCTCGAATCCAAATTCTGAAAGGATCTGTCGAAGCCACAAGGCTTCCTAAGTTGCATTTACCGTTGCTCGGTACTCTGCTTCTGCTTGAAGAAAGTGAAATAGCCTGTTGTTTCTTACAGGCCCAAGTGACAGGTCCTGAACCAAGGATGAAAACATAACCTGCAGTAGACTTCTAATCATCAAGGTCATCGACCCAATCTAAATCAGTGAAACCAACCAATAAAGGAGTCCCCTGTGAATTGTAATGTATCCCGAACTGAACTGTACCACGGACATAGTGAAGTATCCTTTTAGCTACTTTCCAATGGCTTTCATGGGGTGTTTTCATATATCAGGAAACAAGACCAACAACAAAGGAAAGATCGGGATGAGTATGAGTCAAGTATAAGAGGCTACCAACTAACTGACAGTACAAGGTGGCATCAACTTCAGGAGAAGTACAGATGGAAGTAAGCTTGACTCCTGACTGGAAGGGAGAAGGGGTTGGTTTACAATCATCCATGTGAAAGCGACAAAAAAGGTCACAAGCATACTTAGACTGGGAAAGAAAAATTCTTTCATTGGTTTGCAAAACTTGGAGGCCAAGGAAATAGTGCAAAAGACCTAAGTCTGTCATTTCAAATTTCTTCTTAAGGCTGGTTTTCACATGGTTTAAAAGTTTTGAGTCACTACCAGTAAGGATTAGTAATCAACATAAAGGACAAGGATTATGAGATGGATTCCTACTTTCTTGGTATAAACATTAGGATCAGAATGTAATCTAGAGAATCTGGTGTCAATAAGAAAGTTGTCCATTTTGGCATACCAACCTCGGGGAGCTTTCTTAAGACCATAAAGATATTTCTTAAGGCGAAAAATAAGGCTAGAGTCATTCTGGACATAGCCAGGAGGTTGTTCCATGTAGATTTCTTCTTTTAAATCGCCATGCAAGAAGGTGGGTTTAACATCCATCTGATGGACCTGCCATTTATGTGAGGCAGCAAGGGAAAGAACAAGGCAGATGTAATTCATTTTGGCTATAGGAAAAAAGGTTTCATTATAGTCAATTCCTTCAACTTGGGAGAATCCTTTGGCAACTAACCAAGCCTTGTGTCTTTCAACACTTCCATCTGATGCATACTTAGTTCTGTAGACCCATTTGCATCTAACAAGTTTTCTTCCTTTTGGAAGAGGTACAAGATCCCAAGTATCGTTTTCCATTAAGGAACGATACTCTTCATTCATTGTTGTATCCCAATCTGGATGACCTGAAGATTCTACAAAAGTCACTGGATCACGATTTTTTGAAACATGAGCCAAAAGAGAAGAGGCTCGCTGGAAATGTGAACGTGTCCAATGTTGATCTGAAGGATCATCGACAATATCACCAACTGCTTCTCATGTTGAACAAACCCATCTAGGAAGTGGTGGAGCTGGTGCTGGTTCAGGTTCAAAGGACTCATCTCGAGGAGGGTGAGCAGGCGGAGGTGGATTTTCATCCTCACTGTCATCATCTAAAGAAGAAACTAGATTAGAAGAAGGCACAAACGCCGAAGATGGCTTACAGACCGAAGAAGGCACAACCGTCAAATTAGGCTCGTAGTCCAAAGAAGACACAAACATCGAATTAGGCTCGCAGGCCAAGAGATTTTCATCAAATTTAACATCTCTTCTAATAATAATTTCATTACAATGTGATTGAAGAAGTCTGTAACCTTTGACATCTTCAGAATAGCCAACAAATATACACTTCTCACTTTTAGGCTGCAATGTTTTCCTTTTCTCATCAGGAATGTGAGCCCATGCTATACTACCAAATACACGGAAGTGACTTACATCTGGTTTAATTTTAGTCCAAGCTTCTTCTTGTGTTATATTTTTAAGAGCCTTTGTGGGAGTGAGATTTACTATGTAATTTTCACAGTTGATGGCTTTTGCCCAATACTTTAGACTTAATCCCTTAGATTGGATCATACAATTAGCCATTTCTTTTAATGTGTGGCTCTTTCTCTCAACAACACCATTTTGTTGTGGTGTATATGGAACAATGTGTTGCATTTGGATTCCTTGTGTAGTGCAGTAATTTGTAAAATTATTGTTCACATATTCGCCTCCATTATCTATTCTTAACCTTTGAATTTGATGTCCAAATTGCTTTTCTACAAGGGCCTTGTAGGCCAAAAACTTGTCAAAAACTTTGCTCTTAAGTTTTAAGAAGTAAACCCAAGTACATCTGGAAAAGTCATCAATGAAAGTTAAGAAATACTTGCACCCAGAAAAAGAAGGAGAAGAAAGTGGACCACACAAATCACTGTGAACAAGCTACAGAGGACCTGAGGCATGCCAAGAGGCACGTTTTTCAAAATTGTTCCGACGATGTTTGTCGAGAAAACAACCAACACAAACACCATCTCTGCATGAAACAAGAGGAAGACCAGTCACCATCTGTTGATTACATAGTTGTTGCAATGAACGATAGTTTAGATGACCAAACTGCTCATGCCAAAGTTTGATCAATTCATCGCTATGAGAAACAAAAATTGATGAAAAATATGATGACCCAAAGTTGTCAAACTTGTACAACCTGATAATATCATCAACAATTCCAATTGCAAGAACATGATTAGGATCTTTTAGATCCTTGATTACAACTTGGTGAGGTGAAAACTCTACAGTTTTACCTTCACCTGAATGAGTGATTTGATATACTGATAGAAGGTTACAAGAAAGACTTGGAACACATAATACATCATTGAAATGACCATTTTCTACTTGTACTATTCCAAATCCTTCAACACTAAGAGATCTATCATCACCAACAAATATTTTCTTGGTGTTACATTCATTTAGAGTAGAAAATATGTCTTTATCCTTAGCCATATGATAATATGCTCCATAATCAATAAGTCACTTATCAGAAGTAGAAGTAGAAGGTGCATTGAAGAAGAAACCAGAAGCAGAAAGTGCATGTCCATGAGAAGAAGAAGAAGAAGTAGGATCAATATTGATGTTGTGCTTCTTCATCACTGCTTCTAACGCTGCTATCTCCTTGAAACATTTGGACTCATCATGACCATATTTATCACAAAAGTTGCAATGTCTGTCAATCTTCTTATTTTTATATTTTGCTGCTTTGTCTCCATTCGGAGCAAAAGTTGTCTTAGTGGGTTTGGGACCCTTATATTTTTTGTTGGTGTGGCGAGGATGTTGCTTCTTGGGATTCTTGGGTTTATATTTCTGCTGGGTAACTAAGGCTTTGTTGGAGGTACCTGAAGTGTTGATCACTCCAATTTGTACATGTTTATCTTCCTCTCTAATCAAAGCAGCACAAAAGGACTCAAGAGTGGTTTTTTCATAAGCTTTCCCTAGAGCCTCTCTCATGGCATAAAATGTAGATACAAACACAGAATATGCACTACCTATCTTAGAAAGACTAAGATAGATGAAACGCTCTTCCTCCATTTTTATCTTACATTCTTCACATAAAATTCTGAGTGTTTTAAACCTAGATAGATAGTATCCAAGGCAAGAAAAATCACTTGGACTCAAGGTCAGTACTTGATTTTCTAACTCTTATTCTCGAATAATATTGAGTTTACCAAACACAGATTCAATCTTGTCCCAAGCTTCTTCGAGGTCATCAGTTTCTTGGAGGTGGTATCTTAAATCAAGAGAGATGGACATTTTGATTAGTCCACGTGCTTCATCACTCCTATTAGCCCATTTCTTTCTTATCATCATCAGTGGGTTCTTTTTCCTTTCCCAAGGTAATCTAGTACAAGCCTTTACTTCTTAATAAATCTTCCATGTGAGATTTCCATTGGAAGTAGTTGGTGCCGGTAAGAAAAACATTACTTGTAGAATCCATATTAAATATGCAGATAATATGGATTTAAAAAATAAAACTGATGATCTCGATGGAAAGATATCGAAAATTTATGCGGTTTAAAAAAAACGACACTGAAAACGGACTTCTGATGTGAGAGTTATGCTCTTTTTAAAAAAAAAGCATAAACGGTAGCCAACTGACCACATGATAGTGTAAGTTGCTTTATGAAGTGACCCAATTTTATAAAGAGAAGTGGGGATCACTTTTATAATGAAGTTACTTTATAACAGAAAAGTCGCATGCAAAATAAACAAGGTTGTGTCGCAGCGTAGTCCCTGCCAAGAAGGTTAGAAAGAAAATTGTGGAAAATGGGACGAAATGTAAATGACAGAAGTATCCAGTGAAAAATGTATATGACGGAAGTGTTGTGTGCAAAATGTATATCACGGAACATGGACCAAAAGTAAATGATAGTTGGCATGTAGAGCACCATTTATTTGTTGAAGGTAAAGTATGTAAGAAAGTGCAAATTTGTTCACAGTGGAAGAATAAATTTGGAAACTTAAATGCATTTGGCATATGGACTGGTAAAAGATAAAAATATATGAAGACATAAAATTAGAAGGAGATAAGAAATATAAAAAATTTAAATGCATTTATGAACAAGTGGTATAAGTAAATGAAGCTTGCAATGCAGAGCGCCATTTATTTTGAAATATATAAAAAATTAAAAGTTTGTTACATATAAAAAATTAAATGCATTTGTCATAGAGACTGTTGAAAGATAAGAGTGTATGAAAACATTACATAGTACTGGAAATTTTAAAATATACAAAAAAATAAAAGTTTGTTACATATAAATCGTAATTTCAATGCGTTTTTCATGTAGACTGGGATTGGGGATCCCGTGGACCATTAGAGAAATATGTACAAGAAACAAGATTGTAGAAAGAAGATAGAGTTCAATACCTGGAAAAAAAATAAATGGAAAGGTATTAGTTGTTTTCCTACACATTTGTATTTAAGAAAGTCGAATAACTTGGTTGATAAACAAAGCAGGATGCGATCAATATACTTACAGTGAGGGTACATATGAGCCCTTTGTCTACTTGCTTGCGGCTGGCATTTCATTGATGTCATCAAGGATTGTCAGTTCAATGATGTCGTCGAGGGCTGCTAGAATCCTGGCAATTGCCTGTTGCCTTTCGTCGGCGGCCTGTTTCAATTGCGTTTCATGCCATTCTTCAATGTAGCTTCTCATTGGGGCGACGTTTATCTCATTCCATATTTTTATGTTGAAAAGATTGTTTTCTAATTCCTGGAAGTCGATAGAAAGATTATAGAGAGCTTCATGAATTTCTTCATTCTGTACTAAATATTTGACCAGCCAGTCGTGGACGTGAGCTTCATCAAATTGAACGATGCTGTAAAAAATTTCTAGAGACAAGGCCTTAAACATAGCAACCTGTTTATCGAATTCTCGCCTGGTTAAGGCCAAGGAGTTTGTGATTAAGTCCGGGTCTTGGAATTCGTTGGTTTTCCCTGCTAAGTCTATATTTGATATCCTTGTGAATGATTTATCTTTCTTCGATATGGCTTGTTCACCTGACTGAACAATGAGATGTAGGTTCTTCACTTTTTCTTTCCAGCATGCATTCAATTGACCGATCCGATTTTTGGATGGAAGATATTCTTCTCTTCTTTTTGTTTCTGTCATATTGTTGACAATGGTGCCAAAAGGAATGACTGTTTTTAAAAAGAAATTTTCTTCATCTTTTAACTCAGCCTGCAAATCTTCGAGCAAACTATGTGCCCTAGTTCCAAGGGAAGTGATGGTCTGTCATCCTTTCCACGTGTCGGTAACCAGTTCCATTCTTTTTTTTATATTATTATCCACATATCCTTTACAGGATGTGAGCAGAGTGGAGGATTTTTTTACGTTGACTCCAGAGGTGGCGGGCATGGCTATTTACAAAGGATCGAGAAGAAATGGCATAGGAATGAAAGCGTCTTCCAATTCCTTGACCCACTCCTTCAACCTGGCATTCTCGGTCTTGATTCCTCCAATGGAATCATGAAGTGCTTCTCCACTTGCCATGTGAATTTGACAGATTTGGGACGGCCGCATGTTGGCAAGGTGAACCTTTGAACGAGATTTTCCTTTCTTATTTTAAAAATCTTTTTTATCAATTATCATTTTTTTGGACTGGGTATCAAAAACAATGCTCTGGAACACGAAGGATTCATCTTGGTCAAAGTTTTTGATAATGGATATGTCCATTGGTTGGCATCCTCGGGTTGATCAAGGAAGCGGATCATGCTATCCAGATCAATGTCAAGTTCCATGTTCTCACTCTGAATTTCCGACTCCTCTGCCTGCACCACATTTTTTTTTCTCTTCTTCTCTACTGAAATCTTGTGAGAACTATGAATTTTAGAGTGAGGAGGGTCATTATCTCCTCCTTCGTTTGAAGAACTCTGAGTTTCTTTGTTGTTGTGGTGGACCGTTAGAGCAATGCTCCAGGATGTCACACTTTTTTTAGTGTTATTTGTCGATTGAAAACTCTTGTCAACAGGGCCTTTCCCTTGTTGCGTGTACAATTTAGTGCAGCTTTGAACTGTGTATACATCGCCCGCATCAGAGGGAGGACCGTTGTTTCCACTGTCTCTATTTTTGGCCAAGTGTTTACTTAAAAAACAATCGTTGAGGCCAAGTGTTTTTAAATGTTGTCGAAAAATATTATAGGGGTTGAACCCCCTTATGATTTCATCATATTTGAGGTTGGATATGCTAGAATGTGTTGCCAATTCGTCAATTTTGTTAACGTTTTTCAACACGAACTCCCCTACTTTCTAAGGCAGAGGAATGAACTGTTTTTTTTCTTTGTTTGCAACAGATGGAACTAGTAGTTGTATTGTCGTGCTACCTTTGCAACAAACATTATGTCCGTAATGTGACATGGAAGGAGTGCAGGTAGTTCTGTGGAGCCAAAAATTCTTATGACAATGTAATTATCCAAATGTTCGACTGTCCCCTTCTTGTCTAAAAAATTGGCTGCCTGTTCAGATATGCGGGGAGCATCTTCTCCTAACAACAAAACTTTGAAAACAGATATGAAGCCATTAAAAACCTCATAAAAACAGTGGGAAGCCTTTTGCTTCCACAAGGCCTAGTACCAGAACGTTACTAGGTGAAATTCACAGTTGACATTCTTGGAGAGAGACAGTTGTGGAAACCAACAGGAATTCACTATTGCAAAAACTAAATAGGACGACATATAAAATTTATTTTCCCTTCTGAAGCTTGACAACTGGGGACATATTTCATGGGAAATTAACCTGCCCCAATCAAAAATGGCTTGTTCGTTGACTGTGAAATGTAAAATATAAAGGGCCATCCGGGAAACAGTTGTTGTGGACTCCAGACCCATTATTCTTGTAAACAACCAGGCAATTTCACGAAATGGATTTCTAAATGAACTAACCTGGAAGCTTGTAATATCTTCAAGAACTAGATGCGGGTTTTCCAAAAAATGTGGCAAGAGGTCAAACCAGTTATTATTCTTTGCTAGGAACTATTTGCAGTCTTCTCCTTTGAACGTCAATGTTGGCTCTGACAACCTTAGCATCTGGCGGAAGACCTAAGGTGACAAAAAAACAGAAGAGTGGTCCCGCAGCGGAATAATTCATTTTTTCTGAAATAAAGTTTTCGGTGCACCAAGAGACGAGGTCCTTATAATCAAAAACCTCAGGAACACAGCCTGCATGAGCAATCCCAGAGGTCTATTTTACTTGGTTCTTTGCGGCAGAGGTTGAGTAATAAGAAAATTCCCTAGACCACTGGAAGTTCTGGTCCTCATGCCCGAGGATGTTCACTATATCTCCACAGAAATGTTGTCGAGTTGGTGCCATAGGTTTATGAGAACGTTGGTTTTCTCCAGATGATGGTTTAAATGAACAATTAGAGCCGATAATGTAACTCTCCAGCTAAATCTTGGTGAAATGCTTATGAAAGGGAAATCTCCTCGAGCCTTTCACTAATTAATGATGAACTATTAGCAGTAAAGATTATTTATTACATATTTAGAAATGCAAAGGTGGCAGGTACGACGAAGAGAAATTAAGGATTGGAGGTTTCGTGAGCGTGCTAAGGCCACGACGTGTGAAGGGAATTTCATGATTTTTAAGTCAACAGTGGGAACGGATAATATAACCCCCTCTCAAATCTTGGTTTAATGTGCATGAATAGGAGATCTCCTCAATCCTTTTATCCATCAATGACAATTTAGACGGTTCCTGCCTGATGACCTGTTAGAATTAAATGCCAGCAATTCCATAATTAGAAACAATATATATATATATATATATATATAACTTTTTTTTTTCTTTTATTATAGACAAGTGAGAAGGTGACGGAGATGGCGGAGAGCAAGGAAAGAATGGAAATCTCTAAAAAGCGGTCGGACAGGATTCAAAAAAGGGTTACGGAAATACTGAGGATAGACGAGTGTTGCACGATCAAATTTTATGTATCGGAATTTGTGAGTACAAAATGTGTAAAATGGAAAAAAATATGATGGGGTAGTTCAGAAGTCGGTTTGTATATTTGCATAATTCCGACAAAGTGCCTAAGTATGGAATAGGAAAATTGCTAATTGCATGCCTAGAAATAAGATCTTATATATAATTGGAAATTGCTAATTGCAAAGGGACATGGGCATAGGAAACAACAACTACGAACTGAATATTTCTTCAACTCACCAAATCAACGATATGCCAAAGAAATTCAAAGAAAAGGCGAAGTATGGAAAGTGGACAGACATGTTCAAAATGGGGTGACAATAGTTCCATAAAAGATGCCAGAGCCCGACGGTTAAATTGTATTTATCGCAATTTTTCAGTGCAATATGTATACCACGGAAAAGCGCATGACAGGTGGACCGTAATACGAAAGAGGGTATGAACTGAGTCCGATTGCAAATTTGTATATCACGGAAGTGACGCTACTGTTCACAGGCCATGGAACAAAATAAGTCCAATCTAGAGCCCGCCTACTGGGAATTCGCGGTAGTTTCTGGGTATGGAATGGCGAAGCAATCGGTCGGTGTCGTGATAAAAGAGAATGAGTGAAAGTGTGAACCTGAAACCCCATCCACGTGCACAACCATACATTTTCGAAAAAATGAATAAGTGATGAAGAAGATAAAGTTCAGGGAAAAGAGAAACAAAACAAAATTGCGAAGTTGGGGGGAACAGAAAACAACGACCAAGAATGTGATCTTCGATTTTACTTGGCTCTTGCTTGTATGCTTCGTTTGTCAATTTCTATATTGCAGAACTGCGAGGCATTTGATTAGCCAGCTAGCCCTCAAGTGAGGATGTCAATTTATATAGTGCAGAAATGTGGGTATTGTTTGCACGACAGGGAACTATAAAGGAAATGCTTTTCCCTTGTTGGCCCCTGACTAAGTTTTGGGAGTTTCTTGGTCATGTTGAACTATTTTGGGACTTCGACAGCCTGTCGAAGGAGGAGCACATGACAAAGTGAAGATCACGGTATCTCACCCCCATTTTTGGCCCCTTTTTGGGTTTTTGGGAATATGGAACGGGAATGGGATGTCGGCCCATGGGTTTACCCATGTTTAGGCCTATTTTGTATGTATAAATAGAAGGATAGGAAATGTAAGAAAGAAGAAAATAGTGAATCTATGTGATGTGAATGTATGCTAAGTGCGAGTAGATTCTATAAGTGCTTTGTGCATGAATGTAAGAGACTTGCAGGGCTAAGTGCAAGTCCTTGTAGCAGATTGTGGAGGGCTTAGTGTTGTAATGCAAGGAAGAAGGATCTAGCGAGCTGCACAGATCTTCTATCCTATGTGGAGTAAGGGTATTGAAGGATTTGTGCTTGTAACCGATTGACTGAAGACAATAAAGAAGAAGAGTTGGTGGACGTAGCCCCAGGGTGGGGGTGAACCACGTACACATTGTGTTATGTGCTTTGTGCTTTGTCTTGATGTGTTCACATGTTATTTGCTAAGTGATTTAATATATTTAGATAGATCTACTTCTGCTTTGTGCTTATGATATGTGATAATATTAGATCTGATCAAGATAGTCATGCTTAGTGCTTGATATGTTCATTATGATCCATTTATATGCTAAGTGCTTAAATACTGTAGATTACTGTGAATTCTGCGAAGTTTTGTTTTATCAGCGAAGTGAATAGTGATTTCATATTGAGGGAGTAACGATACTAAGAGTTGTATTAAGTGTTATAATCACAAATCTATGTCCCAAGTAAGGTTGTAGACACCCGAGTATTTCAACCACCCCTGCCTCTATCTTGGGTGAGACTTCATCTACTTCGCAGGTGTTTCCGAAAGGGTTGGTAGTTAGGGATTTGTTGGTGCATTGATGTAGCGTTGAACCTTGGGTCTGCCCCTATGCCAACAAATGGTTTCGTTGTCAGGACCTGAAACTGTGATTGTTGGGAACTAAGGAAGAATAAGCTTTGTGCAAAGATTCAACCTGGGAATGTGAAAGATCTGTGTGTAGATCTATGCCCTAGTGCATAGTATTCTACTTGACTTATAAATATCTGTGCTAAAAGAAAGAAGCCCGATCTGAAGAAAAGAAGCAAGATCTGAAAGATTTGTGCTCTAAGAAAGGTAAAAGCATTTATGATTAAAAGAGGTAAGATTTGAATTTTGCAAGCTATGTGCTCTAATAAAGGTAAAGATAGTAAAAAAAAAATTATATCTGAACGCTTTGTGCTCTGTAGAAGTAAGATAAGTGGAAATTTTTGTTTCTAGTGTATGGATCTAGGTATGTTTAACAAAATTTGTCCTAGTTTGAAAACTAGGGTATTGATAGATGAAAGAATATTTGATATTAATAGATCTGACAAGAATAGTGAAATATATGTTATACCTGTGGATAGAAAGAATGTTTAGACTAACAAATGGATGCAAGATCCCATAAAGAATTTATTGCAGGTTAGCTCCTATGATCCTAGTGTGCAGTAAAGAATAGGCTAGGGATCATTTAAAAGAAAGAGAGGATTAACCCTCTGTTACAGTTGCAGAAAACCGGGACATCTTGCTAAAGAATGCCCTGGTGGAAGACCTAGTTGCCTCTGTTGTAAAGCTCTAGACCATGAAGTATTGGATTGCCCTAGAATTATTTCTAATCTTGAAAGAATGAATCTGAATCAAGAGAACCCTAAGGTAGATCTAGAAACTAAGGCTATAGCAGAACCCCAGGAAGAATCAGAGAAAATATTGCTACAAATGAGAGAAACCTTGAATGACCACCGACATGTCAGATTATCAGAGATATTAAAAGGAAAAGAATGCATTGAAGAAAGAATAAGATACTTCGACATTGACTGTGTTCTATATGTAGAAACACAAGTGAATATCATGACAAAGAGAACTTGGAAAGCTATAGGGAGGCCTGCTATGATTCCTTCATTAGGAGGACTAGGGTTATTTAGAGGAAACCTGGTAAACCTGTGTGGAAGGCTCACTCAGATACCTATGACCGTCAATGGAACTTCGACAGAGGAATATGTTGAGATTATTAAATATGTTGAAGACCGCGCCTCGTTTACCATGTTAATAGGAAAACCTTGGATTGACAGAGATCAAGCCAGATGAAAGAAAGAAGAAGTCTTGGAGAAGAATAAACAAGAGTTAAAAGATTTCATGATCAGGAGAATCATACACTTGATCGAGGAACAAGAGAACAGATCGAAGATATTTAACACTAGAAACTTAGATGTCGAAGTTGCAAGAACACTAGAAGATTCACAGGAGACTGAAGTACCTATCTCAGATAAAGAAGAGGTGTTATCCCTAAGTCCTAGGAGAGAATCTCAACAACGCAAAGTAACTAAGGCCTGCTATGATTCCTTCATTAGGAGGACTAGGGTTATTTAGAGGAAACCTGGTAAACCTGTGTGGAAGGCTCACTCAGATACCTATGACCGTCAATGGAACTTCGACAGAGGAATATGTTGAGATTATTAAATATGTTGAAGACCGCGCCTCGTTTACCATGTTAATAGGAAAACCTTGGATTGACAGAGATCAAGCCAGATGAAAGAAAGAAGAAGTCTTGGAGAAGAATAAACAAGAGTTAAAAGATTTCATGATCAGGAGAATCATACACTTGATCGAGGAACAAGAGAACAGATCGAAGATATTTAACACTAGAAACTTAGATGTCGAAGTTGCAAGAACACTAGAAGATTCACAGGAGACTGAAGTACCTATCTCAGATAAAGAAGAGGTGTTATCCCTAAGTCCTAGGAGAGAATCTCAACAACGCAAAGTAACTAAGACCACAAAAGATAAGAACCAGAATCGAAAATGAACTACCGAGACGAAGATCATTGGAAATAAGGCTAGGAAGCAAAGTAAGAAGAGAGATAAGTTGCAGAAGGTTCCAGAAGGAATTTCACAGACAAAAAATTTGCAGAATTGGAGCTTCGCCAGGATATCAGAATAGCAACACATGGCACTTCTCCATGGCGAAGCAATATAGCCATTAAGGACATTATAACCGTTCAATCGACGCTTAGAACGGGCAAAAAGGAAATAAAGGTCCTTCACCATACCATTAGACCATGCCATAACGAATCGAACAAGAGTTAATGGAGGCTCATAACCCTTGCAAGCGAACTGTTGCCGAGTTTCCTACTTATCCCATTGCGCCATGCATGGAGAACAATTTTTCTAACTGAGAATTTGAAGCCCGCAGACTAAGTGAATTGTATATAGTGAACATTGCGCTATTTTTGTTTGTTCTAGTGTCATATATAAGATCATTGTGACCCCAATAATTTTAATCCCGAGCACGTATGTCCGACGAGCTCACCACAATTGAAGAATCAGTAAAGGAATTTCTCCTCGACTTAATGACCGAAAGAGTCATGTCGGAGAGAGGAGTTTCTATAGGTGTACAAGCATCTTCGACGAGAGGATTGTTGGCCTCTCCGTCCACTTCTCGAGATGGTCCATCCCGTCTAGTAGATGAAAATCGAAATAAGCATAGGGATGATCTCACGAATGCTAAGTTAATCCTGAGTATATTACCCACCTATATACCCCCTCTAAGTGGCGCGATAAATTGTGAAAGTGTGCACAGAGAATTTGAGTACGCTTTGGTCACTACGTACCTCCTGAAAGGGATACGCGCAGTGTGCGTAGACCAAGATAAGAGCGCAGCGTTGAAGTTTAGAGACTTCAACCTTGGCGATAGGAAGGTGTACAACATGCTCGCCCCACACAAGTATCTTACCATAACCAAGGTAAAGAACTCAAAAATCGTCCCCCAGTCATGGACCATGAACCTCGCACAGTCCACACTACTCAATGTCATGAAGATTCCTCACTTTAGTAGGCACCAAGAAGTGAAGGCATGCGTCAAGTTGTTGTTGTCCTGCTACCATGGCGGATATTTGTGGTTAAACCACCGCATCACAGTGGATCCGACGTTGTGGTTGAACCACCGCAAGGCCCTAACCTATCCTAGGGCCTGTGGGATAGGGCTAAGCATGCAAGGCCCTGACCCACAGGATTTCTACCCTAGAAAATCCATCGATCGCTCTCTTGCATAGAAGATTAAAGACACCTATGAAGATGTTGAGAAAGGAACGCGAGGCTACAAGATAGCCTCTATCCATAGTGGCATAGTGCACCTAGCTTTTCAATTGATCATAGGAAAGTTAGTTCTCAAGAACCAACCCACCCAAGTGACTGGATTTGTAGTCGACCTCGCAGGAAAGTGCACGGAGGGCCTACAAATGAATTGAGAGAAGTACCTCATAAATAAGTTGTAACTAGACTGTAGGGAAGCGCAGGACCAAGGATATGAGTTCCATTTTAGTTGGCTTCTCATCTTGATCACTTTTATCTCATGGGAGATGTCGGAAGGTGCGACCTTCCCGGACATCGAGCCGTTTGAACCTCTGGTCGCGAAGTTCAGTACATTGTGGTAATCGAATGACATGAATAAAAAGTGGCAGTTGAATGTTGTGTTCCACGCTTATTACAACCAGCTGAAGAAATCCATCTAGTCTGAGCCTCATATAACCCCGAACACTCTCCACAGGTTCAGGCCCTTGATGAAATTTAGCGTGGACCGCCATTTCATTTATATCACAGTGTGCTCTGATGAGCATAAACAATAGCTGCAGTCATACTACAAGCTAACAGAGGAAGACTTAGAGTAAATTACTAAGGAATGGTTGATGGACCTCCTCATCCCAGTAGACCTCATGGAGCTATCTAATATTGAAATTCCAGAAGCAGTGCACGATACACCTGGATCGAGCAAGACCAAGAAAAATGAAGAATCTCAAGATGTAAGCAATACCTCGGCGAAGACTTCTTCTATATCACCTGAGCAAGGAGGTGATGGCGGAGAGATAGATGGCGCAGAAGTTGAAAAGAATAAAGGTGAGGTTACATCGCCTAGAGACGAGGAGGACCCCTTGAATAAAAGGAAGGTTTCCCCACCGAAACCTTCTTCAAGGAAGAAATCAAAAGCAACCAAGACCAAATTTGAGACCACCCTCACCTCAGACGACTTCGACTTGTTCGTCGCATCACTGAATGATGCTTTGTTGGAGATAACAGAGAAGCAAGAAGCTAAGTAGGAGGATTTTTTCAATCGGATCAAGGTTGAACTTCAAGGAGTGTAGCAAGCATTACATTCCAGCCACGTAGTTTCTACAGCGCCTCTGTCAACAAGAAAAATAGAACTAGGTAATGAGCCAGCTCAACTACACTGCATCGTTGATACAGTCAAAGCTCGCCTTCGATGAGATCAGGAAGATACATCACAAGCCACCCAGGCTTTAGCACAATTACAGAAAGACCTTGAGGAGCAACACAATGTTGCAGAACGAGAAAAGCTTGCTCTGCAAGCGAAGTGGGATGAAGAAAAAGCATTGTTACAGCAAAGAAAGGAACAGTTGCTCGTCGAGCAACTCAAAGTAAAGGAAATGGTTCACAGAGCACTTCTCTTTGTGACCATTTTCGAAGTAAAGTCCGAAGAACAAGTTCCACAACAAGTGGCGCAACTCGGAGAAGTGATCCAATAACTCCAGCAGTGCATCACATATCTAGAATTGTGCACTATACCTGAGACCCCGCAGGACGTAAGGGACCAATGAGAAGCAACTGCCTCCAGCACAGTTGATAGATTAAAAGATATTGCATTGGAATGCAAGCAGATGAGTAACTGCAACGCCCAGACATATGAAAACCTCATTGAGAACCCGAAGTTAAAGAAACTTGAGTCGCAGCTCTAGGAAGTGAAGCATCACACAGATACACTACAGGTGCAGCTGAAGGCCCTGTCAACTATAGAAAGAATGAAGAGGTCTCAAGAACAATGCACATCTACACAACAGATCCATATACTTCAAAGAAAAGCTATGGAAGTCACTCAATGACTTCAACCTGTGCAAGATAAGCATAGTTGTTTACAGAGGTATAGAACCGAAGAGCAGAGTTAGAACAGGTTGTCACCACAGCAGAACAACACCTAGAAGAGCCAGTGAACAACACAGTAATCTAGTAGTTCACCGAACAAGAGGCCACAACAAAGAAACAAGTCGAAGTAGCTCGAGCCTATCTTGAGGCGTTCAAGGCAGAATTGCTCAGATCAGAGTGACTTGGGACGAGTCACAGGTGAGTGTTGGGGGCTTGTTGGCCCTTGACCAAGTTTTAGGAGTTTCTTGGTCATGTTGACCTATTTTGGGACTTCGACAGCTTGTCAAAGGAGGAGCGCAAGTCGAAGCGGAGATCACGAGATCTCTACCCCCTTTTGGGCCCCTTTTTGGGGTTTTGGGAATATGTAATGGGAATGGGATGTCGACCCATGGGTTTACCCATGTTTAGGCCTATTTTGTATGTATAAATAGAAGGATAGGCAATGTAAGAAAGAAGAGAATAATGCATCTATGTGATGTGAATGTATGCTAAGTGCGAGTAGAGTTTGTAAGTTCTTTTTGCATGACTGTAAGAGACTTGCCGGTCCTTGTAGCTGATTGTGGAGGGCTTAGTACTGTAACGCAAGGAAGAAGGATTTAGCGAGCTGCGTAGATCTTTTGTCCTGTGCAGAGTAAGGGTTTTTAAGGCTTTGAGCTTGTAACTGATTGACTGAAGACAATAAAGAAGAAGAGTTGGTGGACGTATCCCCAGGGTGGGGGTGAACCATGTACACATTTTGTTATGTGCTTTGTGCTTTGTCTTGATGCATTCACATGTTATTTTCTAAGTGCTTTGATATATTTAGATAGATCTACTTCTGCTTTGTGCTTATGATATGTGAGAATATTTTCTCTGATCAAGATAGTCATGTTGAGTGCTTGATATGTTCGGTTTTATCCATTTATATGTTAAGTTCTTAAATACTGTAGATTAGTGTGAATGTTGCGAAGTTCTGTTTTATCAGTGAAGTGAATAGTGATTGCATATCGAGGGACTGACAGTACTAAGAGTTGTATTAAGTGTTAGAATCACATATTGTGTCCCAACTAAGGTTGTAAACACCTGAGTCTTGCAACCACCCCTGCCTCTACCTCAGGTGAGACTTCATCTGCTTCCCAGGTGTTGTTGAAAGGGTTGGTAGTTAGGGCTTTATTGGTGCGATGTTGTAGTGTTGAACCCTGGGTCTGCCCCTATGCCAACAACCCTTTAATACATCTTTTGTGGGGCAAATGTGATATGGCTTGTTTTAGCACTTTCCCATCTGTAAACAAATGCAATTTTGCAAGCCGTGGAGCCCGTCTGTCGGTTTCTATATCTCGGAGCTCTGAATGTTGTTTGGAGGTCATGGAAAAGTAGAACTGCGATGTTGACCCAATGAGCACGCAAGTCCACCTGTCAATTTCTATATCGCGGAACTCTGGATGCTAGTTCTAGGATACAGAACAATAGAAGGTCAATTTAAAGAAAGGGGTAGTGGTCGTTGGAAACGCGTGAATCTGCCAAACCGTGCAGCAAGGCATTTTTGGAAAAAAAATATGAACAACTATCTAGGAAGAGAAAGTAGAGGGAATAAAAGAGTGGGAAAATAGAAAGGTGGAAGGCATTTTTTGTAAGGGCGAATTGGTTTCAAAGAAGCCCCATTGTTGCAAAACCATCGTTTTCTACTAAATGCCAGCAAATGCATTGTTGAAGATTAGACTTTATTGTGACCCGTGTGTGTAAGTATGTTCTTCATACATTCTTCAATGACTATAACGTATTAATCTAACAACTAAACTTTGTTTTCTATTAATTGTCAGCAAATGCCTTGTTGAAGATTACATTTTATTCGAAAGTGCGGGTGTAACTGTGTTATTTACACATTCTTCCATGACTGCAACATATTAATGCAAGTATTAAACTTCTTGTGTTATGGGTTCTTAGCATTAAAACTTAATAAGTGCATGTCTAGAAACAAGAATAATGATTTTGCTGCAAGATTGTACATTGGTATTGCTATGCTCTATCTGCATTACGAATAGAAGTGAACGTTGGTTTGAAACTATGTAATCCATTTTTTTTTGCATAAAAGGATGCTCGATTGACACAGTACATTGTGATATAATTGTTAGATGTTTCATCTTAGAAAAAATAACCTAATTAAACACAATATCGAAGAAGTATGAGAGCACCGAACCATGCCAAGGAGAACAAGCGTTATATCCAAAAAAGAAGAATCAACGAAGAGTCCAAGGCAATTACTTTTTAATAGCAAATCCATTTAAGATAAATAACAAAAACACTGAGTATTGTACATCTATCCTTACAAATTCGACCCAATTCTTCGTGGAAAAACATTGATGTATCTGTGACAAACACATGCACGAGATCCGCACTTTGCAAGATCCCCGCAGTGTTCTCCTCCATGAATCATCCTGTGTTGGAATTGATGGTTTTCAGAATCTTCCCATGAGGAGGAAGATGAAAAACGTTGCAGGGAAAATCGAATATCCCTCAACTGAAACCGCCTCTACATAGTCGAAAAAAATTCAGGAGCACAGGTTGCACGTGCAATTTTAGAGGTCCAAATTAGTCCATTCTGGGTGGAATGAGATGACTAGTACAAAAGTGTCTTGCAGCAGTGAGAGTTTTGGACCTGATTCCCGAAGATGTTAATTGTATATCCAGACAAGAGGACAGTAGTCCTGCAAGCGAATCATTTTTGGGCTTGAAATATATCTTTGGGAGCATGAACAGATCATTACTTTACAATGAAACTCTTCCACCCAGAACAAACTAATTTGGAACTCTGGAATTGCTATTTTCGTGCTGCAAAGTCGCTATTGCGTTTATCGTCGGTTTCTTTTCTAAAACTCCTTTTCATGTTGTGAGGACCGCCATCACCGAGCCAGGAAGTTTCATCCATTATGGTTGATTTCAATTTGGGTGCAGAAGTCGAAAGAGTCTCTGCATTTCCATCATCCATTTCTGTATCAGATCATCTTCTTCCAGCTCGGAATTCATGACAACAACCTATGTGCCAGCCATGAATGCAACTGGGCAGGTTCTCTGAGCAGGCAAGGTTGCCTTCGAATTATTTGGCTTGAAATATATCTCTCGATGTACCAAGGGACCATCTCCTTTTTTGGTCCTGGGTGGAGGGAGATGAGTAGTAAGAATATGCCCTGGAATAGTGGAAGCTCTGGCCATTATGACCCAATGTGTTTACTGTATCTGGAGACAAATGCCGCCACAAGTTAACAAGAATTTCAGTTTTCTCTAGATGTTGTTTGAAATGAAAATGAGGGAGGGATAATATAACCCTACGCAAATTATGGTTTAATGCATGTCAATGGAATATCTCCTCGAGCCTTTCATTGATCAATGACAATCTCCAGGGTTCGTGCAGAATGAGTTGTCACCATCACAGCTCGCTAATTGCATAATTAGAAAAAATGTTTGAAGGTGGCAGTGACGGTGAAAATAGATTAAGAATTGCAAATTTCTTAAAGGCGCCAACCCGTCGGTGCACAAAAAACAAATTTCATTGTCTTTGAGTTGAATACTGGGAGAGGATAACATACTTGTGCACAAATATTAGTTTAATTCGTAGTAATGACAAATCTTCTCCGTACTTTCGGACATTAATGACAATCTTAACAGTTCCCGCAGGAAGAAGTACTAGCATTAAAGCTTAATTATTGCATATCTGGAAACAAGTACAAAGGCACCGGTGATGGCAAATTGCGGCGAAGTGTTGCCCAACCCTTGAAACTGATTCCAATAAATACCCAAGTATGGAAAGCAGTCGAGCGAGTTAGAAAATAAGAAGGGCATAAAATATACCTAGGAGATGTGAAGGGCCGATGCTCATATTGCATCTCAGTGACAGATATCGATCGTCAATTTCTATGTCGCGGAATTTCTTTGGAAATTCGTAAATCGCGGAAGGGGGTTTCTTTGCAAATTTGTAAATCACGGAAGTTTGGGTCCTAATTTCAGGGGGTGGAACAATGGAAATGCAATGTTAAACCCGCCTATGCAAGAACCCGCGTTTCAAGAAGGAAAAGTAGAGAGAAGAATTCCATACTTAGGAACTTTTTCGATCACAGGTTCTCGCACTGGCGGGCTCTAAATTGGGCATCCATTGTTTCGTGGCCTACAAATAACATTCATAATTCTGCGATATACAAATTGGTCAGCGGACCTGCACGGTACTCGAGCATTTTACTGTTTCGACATTCCATACTTACGCAAATCTTTGGATCGCGGGTACTTGAGATGGCAGGGTCAAAACTGGGCCTGTATTGTTTTGTTACCTACAAATAGCATCGAAGAGTTCCACAATATACAAATCGACAGGCAAACTTCTTGGTATAATTTTATATCAACCAGCAGTTGGATTTCCACCATATAGAAATTCACAGATGGACTCTAGGGCTAGCAGGCCCAACCTTGCGATTGTTTACGGGTGTTGATCCCTATGAACTATGTAACACTACAAAAACATTGTTTTCAAAACTTAAGTATTAATATTAAATATTGATACTGTACAATTTAATTACATAAAATTATGAAAGGATGTGAAATATCTTATTTGAAAGAAAAACCTACTTAGGCATTTTTTGGATCACGGGTTCTCATACTGGCAGGCTCTAAATTGGGCATCCATTGTTCCGTGGCCTACAAATAGCATCCACAATTCCGCGATATACAAAAAAGCCAGCGGACCTCAAGGGTACTCAGGCATTTTACTGTTCCCGCATTCCATACTTACGCCAATCTTTGGATCGCAGGTACTCGGGCTGGCGGGCTCAAAACTGGGTCTGTATTGTTCTGTTATCTATAAATAGCACCCAAGAGTTATACAATATACAAATTGACAGAAGGAGTTCTTTGTATAATGTTATATCAAACAACACTCGGACTTCCACCATATACAAATTGACAGATGGACTCCAGGGCTGGCGGGTCCAACCTTGTGATTGTTTACAGATGGTGATCCCTATGAACTATGTAACATTACAAGAAAACGTTATTTTCAAAATTAAAGTAGTAGTATCAAATATTGATATTGTACAATTTAATTACATAAAATTATAAAAGGATGTGAAAATTCTGATTTGAAAAAAAAACCCTCATGTTCGGAAATTTGTGTTCCAAAAATTTTGTATAATATGAAAGGGGAAAGAGGTCGGTCAGGCTGCTGATATAAAAATGAGTGAAAATATGAACACGTGTGTTCGTCAAGTTCTGCACCTACACAATTTTGCAAGAAACAAGTTATACATACCAAGTATGTACTTTTATAAATGATGGGCATGATATTTTATAGAGCATAAAAGCAAGAAGTTGGATATATTTTTTTTTTGCAACAAGCTATACATATATGCTTTCAAACATAGAAATATGAATTTGCAATAAGTTTTATGCACGCAACCCTCATTCCATACTTGGTTAGTTTTTGGATCGCGGGTTCTCTGGCAGGATCGCGGGTTCTCGGGCTGGCGGGGTCAAAATTGGGTCTTTGTTGTCCTGTGCCCTACAAATAGCACTGTCAGTTCCGCGATATACAAATTGACATGTGGATTTCAAACTATTTCAATTTTAAGGGCCGCCTGTTGCTGTAATAGCAGAATTAGACTTGGGCCAGTTTATATTCATTTTACAATATCAAACAGAGAAGCGGTCGGTCGGGCTAGTCATTAAAGGTAATTGAAACCAGAAGTAGTGAATCTGCCAACTTCCGCAGGTAGAAGTTTTCTAAAAAACGAGTAATACATAGTAAGCATGAACTCTTAGAAGGTATGGACATGAGGTTTTTATAGAATTTGTATGGATCGCGCATTTCATACTTGGCCACTTTTTGGAATGTGGGGTCTCAGCCTGGCAGGCTCAATGTTGGGCCTCTATTGCTCTATATCCTACAAATATGACCCAGAGTCCCGCAATATTGAAATTGACAGCCGAAGTTATGGACTGGCTCCTTCAACATTGCAGTTTTTATTGTTATGGGTGTTCTAAACAACATTCAGAGGAAACGAACAATACATAGTAAAGATCTATTTCTACAAACTATGTGCATGACATTTTATAGAGCATGTGCAGATTTCTAATTCCATATTTGGCCACTATTTCGATGGCGAATTCTTGGGATGGTGGGTTCAAAATTGGGCATCTATTCTTCCGTGGCCTACAAATAGCATTCACATTTCCGCGATATACAAATTCACAAGCGAATGTGCTAGCTATTTCAATTCTAAGGTCCTTGTGTTCATGCATAGCACAATTGGAGTTGGGCCAGTTTATATTAATTTATTACAATATCAAACAGAGAAGCGGTCGATCAGGTTGGTCATATAGAAGTAAGTGAAATCTAAACTCGTGAATCCGCCAACTTCCGCACCTAGAAGTTTTCCGAAAAATGAGTAATACATACTAAGTATGTACTCTTATAAACTATGGACACAAAATTTGCATAGACCATGTATGGATCCTCAATTCCATACTTAGCCACTTTTTGGATCGCAGCTTCTATGGCTGGCGGGCTGAAAATTGGGCCTCTAGTGTTCCGCGCTCTACAAAAAGCACCCACAATTCCGTAATATACAAATTGACAAGCGGACCTGTGGGCTGCTTGGTTGAACATTGCACTTCCATTGTTCCATGTCCTCCAAATAGCACTCAGAGTTCCGCGATATACAAATTCACAGATGGACTTGAGAACTGGCGCGTTAAAATTTGCCATTGTTTACGAATGGTAATCCCTATCAACTATCCAACATATCTAAAAACATTATTTTGAATACTAAATTATTAATATTAAATATTGATATTGCATAATTTAATTAGAGAAGAAAGTTTGGACAAATTGGTCATGCGAGCTATATAAAAAATTTCCGACAAAAGAGCAATACATAGTATCGACATGAGATTTTATAGAGCATATGCGTATCTCTCATTCCATACTTTTTGGATCGCAGGTTCTTGGCCTTGCGGGATAAAAATTGAGTCTCTATTGTTCTGTTTCCTACAAATAACACCAAAACTTTTGTGATATACAAATTGATAGGCGGAGTTACGGACTGGTTGGCTCAACATTGCACTTCTATCGCCCCATCTACTCCAAACAACAGTCATAGTTCTGGGATATACAAATCGACAGGACCCCACGACTGGCGTATTCAATATTTCAATTGTTTACGAATGGTCATCCTATCTAACTTTATCTAAAAAAATTATTTTCAAATACTAAATTACTAATATTAAATATTCATATTGCACAATTGAGTTACATTAAATTATTAAAGGATGTTAAATCACTTATTTTTTTAAAAATGAAGGAAAGAAAAGAAAGGTTTTTTAAAATTCTATCACCGCGAGCATAACAAGGACCAATTTGAATTTTAAGGACCTCTTGTTCATATGATAGCACAATATAGAATCGGCATGAGATTTTATAGAGCATATGCGGATCCCTCATTCCATACTTAGGCACTTTTTGGATCACGGGTTCTCAGCCTTGCGAGCTAAAAATTGAGTCTCCATTGTTCTGTGTCCTACAAATAGCACCCAAAATTCCGTGATATACAAATTGACAAGCGGAGTTGCGGACTGATTAGCTCAACATTTCACTTCTATTGCCCCATGTACTCCAAACAACAACCAAAGTTTCAGGAATACAAATCGACAGGACCCCACGACTGGTGTATTCAAGGTTGCAATTGTTTACAAATGGTCATCCTATCTAACTTTAACTAAAAACATTATTTTCAAATACTAAATTACTAATATTAAATATTCATATTGCACAATTAAATTACATTAAATTATTAAAGGATGTTAAATCGCTTATTTTTTTAAAAAATGAAGGAAAGAAAAGATTTTTTGTTTTAAATTCTATCACCGCAAGCATAACAAGGACCAATTTGAATTTTAAGGACCTCTTGTTCATATGATAGCATAATTGAACTCCGCACAGTATACATTCGTTCAATTAAAATTATTCTAGGACATTAATTTTACTGAGTTCATCGATTAAGCAAAAATGCCAAAACAATGACCAATTTGAATTTTAAGGTCTTGTTCTTGATATCATAGCACAATTACACTTCACACAGTATATATTCATTGTTTTCAAATTATTCCAAGACAATAATTTTACCAAGTTCATCGATCAACGTAATCTGCTAAAAAAATCCACATACTACATTTGCGCCACAACGCCATAGAAATTTTCAGACGGATCTGCGGGCCAACTAACTAAAAAATTCAATTATATTGTTCCATGTCCTCCAAACAACAGTTGGAGTTCCAATGTATACAAATTGAGAGACGAAAGCACACAACCAAGAACCAACCAAACTTCAAACAGGCTGCAAGTAAGTTCCCAGAAGGTTCCATAGAGCAGGACCCATCGACCTTTGCATCAAACAATTTGATATAGAAAGAAAAGACATCACCGCATTCATTTTCTCTTGCATCTGGTATATGTTCCCAGTGCAAAATAACCATGCCCATGGGATATATGGGGTTAGCTTCCATGCTTCCCATTTTTTTGGACCGAACAATCTTATGCGCGTGCAATCTCGACTAGCCTTGTCCGACGAACATTCAATTGGATGTTGAAGAAATGTTGCAAAGACACAAGAGGTATTTTTGTTTCCTGCCAAAATTTGATATATATATTTTTTTCCCGTCTTCATCCAATATGAAAAATTTTCATTTTCCTCATTTAAGGTGAATTTACTGTGTATCTGAAGCTCCCGCAGCATGTACACACTGCTTGCCTTTTTCTGTAGACACGTTTCATACGACAAGTCTGCCAACTTAGAAAGCACATTTTGTAATAGAGGCTGCCTTACCGTACAATGCACGGTCATGTTGTCGACAGTTCGGATGACACCATTCACGCAATGTCCATATATATATGGACATTTTTCACCGCGTCGCAGACAAGCAATCGTATCATCACTTATCAAAGCGGAGGCAAAAGCAGGAGAATTGCATTTTTCACATACAGGTTCAAAGGGGGTCAAGTACACATTGGTTGCAAACAAAATACCTTCAACCTGGGAACACGATCATAGGAATTAATACATTGAACAATATAATACAGAACTGCAACCCCACCCCCCCCCCTCCTCTTAAGAAAATAAATAAATAATTAAACAAGCCACCAAAATTTGTTTAAGGCTATTTATATAAGCAAAATGAGGATGATTTTGAGGATGTATACGCACAATAGGTGTAGAGATAGCTAGTTTCTTCAAATCCTCTACTATATATGCTCGCAACTCTGTTACAAACATTGTCTGGGTTGTCCAAAAGATCCTTTCTCTAACATCCCTTTTCTTTGTTATATTTTGAACAACATAAGTGGAATCTTCCCTTTATGTAATTGTTGTTCGATTGATGAAAACAAATTCGAATACATATCGAACAATTGTAGCTGCAACATGGAATAGTGCAATATTTGTGTAACTTACCCGACATACATGCACATGCGAAAGTAAAGGACAAAACTGAATATGAAAAGTGGTACCATTTCCTTGTCCTTGTTTGACTCTCCATCCTTTATATGGAGAATGTTCTGCTAGTCAAGTTTTCTTGCCAATGTTATAGTTGTGCCAATCGTTCCGATTGGGTAAATATCAGTGCTCTGTGCAAGCTGGCTGATAATCAAGTCCAAGACGAAACGTTATTCTGAACAAACAACGTGAATTTTTTCCACAATGCTTGTTTCGTTCAGTGAAATAATTTGATCGCAATCACCACGGTCATATACTGTTTTGGGAAATATAGTAAAATTTGTAATGGATATCCCATTACCCGAAAATATCTTTTCTGCATGTTTTTGGACAAGTTGTGGAGGAACAGTCAATGTCACTGTCATCATGGGATCCTTGTCTTTCATGTCAGGACGCATAATGGATCTACTTTTGTTTTCCTTGTCCAAGTAGGTGCTATAGATGACCATTATGCCTACACGAACACATGTCCAGTTCGGCGGCTGTTCAAGCCCTCTATTGATAGTACTTTGGATGTTACAACTCTAGACCTGGTCACAATTTTTGAACAGGGAAAACTAAAGTGAATGGTAGTATGCGTTTTTATTTTTTTATTTTTTTTTCTTGTATTCTTCTTTCACTGGCATAAATCTACAAGTACACGCGTAGCTTGGATGAACTATGGAGCCAGAGTTTTGCAACCACACCTCTTACTCTGCAGAACATGCAGCACATTCGGCATCTCGCTTCTACTTGTTGATACTTCTTGCAAGATGCAAACCATGTATTGCAGTCGACATCATCATATTCACCATGCCATAGATGAATATAAAGCCGAGAATATTTGTTTAGTAAACATAGTAAGAGCAGAGCATATGCATCTTTACCTTTGGCCTTGTCGGTCTGTTGATGTCTGGGATGATTGACTGCTCATGCCCATGTCACTAGTCCAACTTTTTCTGATGCAATCATGTGCACATGAACATCAGGACTAAACAAGCATATGCATTGTATATTGTCCATCGCAAGGACCAAACAACCGTAAAATTGTATGCATTTTTTTTTTACTGGGCAAAAGTTTCACAGTAAATAGGGCGTGAGGGCAGAAACATTGAACAAAGAAAATGAAACTATGGCATCGAAACTTACTCTGAAATGCTGAAATGCAGAACCGTAGGTCGACTCGCGAATGAAACAACAATAAGCAGTAACTGAGAAACTAGCAAAGAACAAGCAATCACCAAACCAGTAAACAATGTATATATCTTCAACGATAACGAAATTGCAGTGCAAAGGTAGAAGAAGGATGAAACATACAATGGCTCTTCAGTTACTGTATGGAAAATTTCGAGGAAAAATGTGTGTATTTACATAAACATTTAAGTTTGTCAGGTTGTCTAAGGATCTCTTGGTATGCAAACATTTAAGTTGTCAGGCCTGTTGGAAGATGTCGCCTCATGTGAACATTTTAGATGTCTAGCCTATTGAGGCATCTCGAAAAAAGTGTCAATATATTTCAACAAAAACACATCCACCAAACATCTTCCAAGGACGTTATACAATTTGGAATTCGCAATCACTATAAAAATTGGATATCAAAACATTTCCATATGCTTAGTACATATCAAAACTTACGAATATATTCAGGTAGCATAAAATGATAATAGAAACATTCGAACTAATGCTATCATTAATCCACCTTGAAGCAATACACAGGAAAAATATATGATTCAAAAAGACTGTATATGAGAAAAATTTTGGATATGTTGCCATATAAAACATTGGGAATAGAGAAGCCGGAAATAACACCTCAAATCTCTTATCCAATCAGATCAGTACATATATGGTACTATTTATTCTATAAAAATATTTGTTTTTGTTTCCCTAGCTCTAACAATAGGTATTATGCAAATATTTATGGTCAAAGGACAAACTAATATGTAGTCAATGAATTATCGATCGCTATAGTCCCTCTATGCCTACGCCAGGGACTAATAACTCTAAAATAAAATATTAAAGCTACTTATAGTGATTCACTTTTATACTTGAAGTGAAATACACATTACAATTTTAGCATGAACTTTTTCAAAAAAGTAACAAAAGAGAGACTTGAACTCAAGACCTCTTACTTAATAAGGTAAGTTTTAACCAAATGGTCTAGCAAAACATATTGTAATGTTCAGAAGGAGGATTTTTGTTGTTGTTGTTGTTGTTGTTGACGGACTTGGAGAGCGTGCTAAAAAAAAACTCGTTTCACACAAGAAAAAAATTTCGCTTCTCGATGACAACAAGGGTTAGATATTGGTTATCTTACCCGAAAGATGCACCTTTTCCTATCTGTTTCTCACTTTCTGAGATCGCACAAGGCATGGGGAAAAGAGCATACTCAGATCTAAAAGAGTAGCAACCCGGAAATAAAAAAATACAAAACCGAAATAAAACTAAAATACTTCTCTGCAAAAACTTTTAAAAAATGTGTATTCAAACTCTATACCTTTGGATCTGACTGTAATGGTTGTATTTTGGGAAAACAGAAACCTTTTCGAGTGAAACGAAAAATGTTCCAGACTGAAACGAGTGCTATGGACGCAATGGAATAGTCCTCTCAACCCAGAAATGTATGAAAATGATAGAAAATGGAGATGAGGCAACTCGGCTTCACGATCTCGATCTACAATAGGATCGGGTCTTCAAACAGGCTCTGATACCATGTTCGAAAACACAGGTATTCCAACAAAATATGAACACCTTCAGTAACCACTCACATAACCATATCAAAGATCAAAACACCGATGTTTTCATGTGCTAAAACCCCTACATGGAAACATCCACGACCCCAACCAACGCGGCCACTTGGAGAAGTTTATTAATGCAAAGAAAAAGATTACAGAGAGATTTTACAAGAGAATTTCTCACAATCGATCATCGAAAAATGACCCTCCATGCTCTTTAAAAAGAGATCATGGACCAATCGGGTGTTAAGCCACAGATCAATGGTCATTAATATCGAGGAGAGTATGAACCATCGGATCACTCTATGTCGGGAACATATCGTGACCGTCGGATTTCCTAACTACAAATGCATACTAAAGAAACACACTAAGAAACACACCTTTACCTAACGAAACACTAGACCAAGTAGATCTTAACTAACTCCTAAGTGTCTAAATATCCTAATAGTATGAACCATTCAAATGTGCAAATGTCTTGTGATGACCGAAATGTCCTGCTAGACCTCCATTGCGTTTTTCCTTTAGCATATTTTCTTTCATCGAGCACCTCAGTATGCACAATTGGAAACCTTTAAACAAAATTACATCTTGAATCATGTACTCTTCCCACTGGATTTTTTCCCTGAGCACAAGATCTTTAAATGCTTCTTTAAAATTTGAATCATCACAATACATATTCTTAAGGTGTTCAAACCCTAATGTCTTGACCTAAAATTCCTACAGAATCAGACATCTCCTGCTCAATGCATCAACAACTTTGTTAGCTTTACCAAAAATATGTTTAATGACAAAATTGAAAATTTTCATAAATTCTATCCACTTAGCATGTCTCTGGTCTAACTTTTCCTACCTGGTTATGAATTGTAAAGCTTGATTATTACTATACAAGACAAATTCCTTTGGAACAAGATAGTGCCTTCACTTCTTCAAAGCTTGAATTATGTCATAAAATTATTTATCATATGTGGAGTACTTCCTCTTAGTCTCATTCAGCTTCTCACTGAAATATGCAATAGGCCTATTATCTTGGCTCAACACTGCTCCAATTGCAACTCCACTTGCATCACATCTCACTTGAAATGTCTTCTCAAATTTGGTAAGACCAAAATTGGCCATTCTATTATATTCCCTTCAATATATTGAATCTCCTCTTAGCCTCTTCTGTCCATTTGAAAGAATTGTGTCTTTTCTTCACCGTTTCCATCATTTGTGCAAAAATTCCACTGAAATTTCTAATGAACTTCCTATAGAAACTCGCTAATCCATGGAAGCTTCTCACCTCAAATATACTCCTTGGTGATGGTCATTCTTTGATTGCTTTCACCTTCTCTAGATACAACTTCAATTCATTTGAAGAGATCACAAAACCCAAATATATGAGTTATGTTTTCATGAAAAAGGACTTCTTCAGATTAATCAACAACTTCTCTTGTTGCAGTCTCCTCATCACTAATGTCAGATGTCTCAAATGCTCCTCTTTAGTCTTTCTAAAGATCAGTATATCATCCAGATATACGATCACAAACTTACCGATGAAATATTTCAATACTTCATTCATCAGTCTCATAAAAGTACTTGGGGCATTTGTTAAGCCAAACGACATAACAAGCCACTCATACAACCATTCATTTTTCTTACAGGATGATTTTCATTCATCACCTTCTCTCATCCTTATCTCGCGATATCCACTTTTCAAATCTATTTTTGAAAAAACAATTGCTCCACTTAAGCAATCCATCAAGTCATCCATTCTAGGCAAAGGAAATATATACCTAATGGTGATCTTGTTATGGCTCTGGAGTCTATACACATCCTCCATCCTCCATCCTTATTTGGGCTCAATACAATTGCTACTGTGCATGGGCTCAAGCTTTCTTTGACCAAACCCTTATCTAACAAATCCTGGACTTGTTTCTTTACCTCCTCATTATCTTGAGGTGTTAATCTGTATGATGCTTTGTTTGGCATACTTACTCCCAGTATCAAATCAATATGATGGTTGATACTTCTGATGGGTGGAAATGAGTTAGACAACTCATCCACTACTATGTCAGCAAAATTCTTGAACAGCTCATGAACTTCTTTAGGCAAATAATCCATGGAAGTACTTGTAAGGAAAACTTTGGGTTTCCTTACCACAACAAACTGCATCTTTTGTTCCTTCTTGACTTCACTCAAGAGTTCCTTCCCACTCATGAGAAGTATGCTTGTGTTGGCTTCTCCCTTTACTTTTTTATATTCTATTGGAAGCAACATTTGTGTTATACCATTCTTTTCCAAAGTGTAAGTATTCATTCTCTCATCATGAATGAAATTCCTATCAAACTGCCATGGTATTCCCAACAAAACATGACATACATCCATGTGAATTACATCACATAGAATCTCATCTCTATATCCACCTATTTTAAATTCAACAAGGCATTGTTTAGTTACCATTACCTGGTTTCCTTTTTGCAACCATGAGACCTTGTATGGATTTGGGTGTGAAGTTGTCTTCAATTCCAATTTATCCACCATCTCTATGGATACTAGATTGCTATTTCTCCCACTGTCAATTATCACCTTGCATACTCTGTCTTTAGTCTTGCAAGTTGTTGTGAACAAATTGTACCTCTGCACTGGATTTTCAATATCTGGCTCTGGTTTTAAGAGAACCTTTCTCAACATCAGGGATTTTCCATCCTCTGTATTTTCTATTTCAGCATTCCCTTTATGTGCTTCTGAAATGTGAGCTTCACCTCCTCCTTATTTATTTCTCTCGGAACATTCCCAATACATGTGTCATGTCTTTCCACAGGCATAACACCTTACCTATCCTCCTATGCTTCTTCCTCTTCCTCTGAAAGAATTTATTCCACCACTTTGTCTTCCTCAAGAACTTCTTCCTCTTTATAAGTGACTATGTGGTTTCTCAGTCTCATTCTTGGTTTTATGTGCCTTGTCATGGGCAAATCCCTTAACTCTGTTTTGACTTATGCCTTTACTTCACTGACTCTATTTTCTGGCCAACTTCTCCTCTGCCATTAGTGCAATATGATAAGAATCCTTCACTTTCTTCACCAACATCATGTTGATTTCATCCTCGATCTCATATCTCAGGCCATTTATGTACCTGGAAACTTTCTCTTCATATCTCTCCCTCTGTTCAGTCCTGATGTTCAGCTTGTAGAACTCCTTTGTGTGCTCTTTCACTGCCATGCCATTTTGTCTCAGGTTATGTAACTTCCTGAACGGATTCACCTGATAATATTTGGGTATGAATTTGGCCTTCAGCTTGGCTACCATTCTATCCCAATTCTTTATATTTTGCTTGCCTTTTCTCCTCTTATAATCCTACAATTCATCCCACCACAGTGTTGCATGTCCTTTTAGCCTGGTGACAACATGTTTCACCTTATTCTCCTCATCAACATATTCATAATCGAAGTACTTGTCCATGGACCTTATCTAGTCCAGCAGCTCTTCAAAATCCAAGTTTCCTTCGTACATTGGGATGTCTATCTTTTCTCTAGATCCCAACTTCACAACAACTTTCAGTAAGCATTCTTTGGCAGCATCTTCCCCTACAGCTTCTTCTTTGACCTTTATCTCTTCACTTTCTGCATCACTAATGTCTCTGGCATAAGGTGCTCTTCTCTGTGCTACTTCCATGCCTCCAACCTAGCACGAATTTCTCTCATTTCTCTTTCTACAACGCGATTGGCTACAGGTGGCTCCACGCATCTCCTTGGTGGCATTGTGATGAATGGTTCTCACACACAGAATTTAACTTCAATTTATCTTTCAGATACCTGAAACCAAATCACACTCTGATACCACTAGTGCAAACACCCCTACACTCCCTCGGGGTTGCGTGACCTCCCATTCAAGGATCTTAATCTCCTCGAGCTGGATTAGCTCCTCGATACCTTTCTGGTCTCAAAATAAATCAAACACAGGCCCTGTTATCACCCAAGGTGCAGGTCATATGGTACCTTCCTTTCTCTATTATGATTGTCTTTCGTCATCCCTTAGGTTTTCATGGTCATCATCCAGTTGTTATCGATTTTTTCATTGATCGACGGTTCACAGTGATTGTGGGGCACCAACATGCTCACTTTTTATCGGAGGGCTCAATCTCCACAATCAGAAAAGTACTTGCCCAACTCGATCTAATCGTGGTTTTTGATCCCCCGTCCCGACGAGATCAACGATGTTGGTGAATTGTGGACCGTGAACTAGCACATCCACTAATTTAACACCAACGAGCACTAGCTCCTTTTTCTAACCCTTCTTTGCATGTGTCCTCGGGCTGTGACCCGAGGCTTAACCTTCTAGCGCTTCACGACTTTGAAACTTTCAACTGGGACCAGATCAACGGTCCTCATCCTCCTTCACAACCAATGATCGATATCTACTTCAGGACTCCGCGCTTCGAGATTTCGAGATGTTCCAACCTCCGCTTCCCCCCAGAGTATTTTGTACCCGAAGTTCTAGATCAGGCGCCACACGTCCACCCAAATCAATGGCTCTGGTCCACTTCGGGACTTCAGCCTTCGGGAGTCTCAACTTCTCCACACTCACTTTCTCCTAGAGTGCTTTCACCTAGAGTTCACGATTCGTTGACACGTTCCTCCCACAAATCGATGACCATAAGCCACTTTGATTATTCGGGCTTCGGGAGTTTCAAACTCTCTGCCTTCGGTTTCTCCTAGATTTCTTTCACCCGGAGTTCACGATCTATCGGTGCGTGTCTCCCACAGATCGATGACTATGATTAAATTTGGTTCTTCGGGCTTAGGGAGTTTAAAACTCTCCACACTTTCTTCCTCCCTAAGTAATTCCACCCAAAATACACAATCTGTCGACACGTGTCCTTCTGGATCTGACGACCACAATTCACTTTGGCTCTTCGGGCTTCAAGAGTTTCAACTCCTGCACACTCGTTTTCTCCCGAAGTGTTTTCACCTAAAAATGATAGAGTTCCGCCACGTGTCCTTCTGGATCTGACGATCCATATTTTCTCTACTCCCATCGAATTCCTTCCAGAGTGTTAGACCTCTGAACTTCCTGATCTCTCGCCGTGTGTTCTTTGCAACAGATGGTTGTGATCTACTTTGACCTTCGAGAGTTTTTCACACTCCACAACTGAAATCTTCTTAAGTGAATTTCCCTAAAGTCTCAGATCTGTTGACACATACCTCTCGATGACTAACAACCAGGATATATTTCGTCCTTTGTCTCTTTGGTGATTTCTCTCTCCCCTTGTCTACAAAACTTCTGAAGTTCTTCCGATCTGGAGTTGTAGATATTACACCACCTATCCCTATGGATGATGGACGGTCCCTAACCTCTTCGGGACTTCGGCGAATTCCTCACTCCTGTGTGCACAATGAGACTTAAATCTCGCACACCTTACTTAGATCCAATGGTCTTTAAGATTCCACTTCCTCCTAGACGGATCTTGATCAATAACTCAGTGAATCTTCATAGCTTCACTCCTTTTGAATATTTCTACTTGCTATCTCTCTTGAGCTTTGTTTCTTGAACCCTTTGACTCCTTAGAGGGCTACTTCGACACTTAGTTTAACTTCGAATCTGTGCACTCCTTGCAATAGATCCTTATGCAAGACTTAGCTTCTTGCAGGTGATTGTGCACGCCTTGCAACAGTCCATTTGCACTCCTTGTAAATAAAAGTTTCACGCTATCTCTTTTGAGCTTCTAAGTAGAGATAGATTCTATCAACGCACTCCTTGTGGACTGTATAAACACCTTGCATGAACTCAATGAAGAGAAACAATTGAAGTTGATTCAAATACTTCACAGTTTCATACACTCAATAACATAACTCATTCATTCATGAAAATAGAAATAACAGGGAAACTGTAACCAGTAGCAACACCATGCAATGGGTCAATATCCCTCTATTATATTCATTCAGATGTAAATGGCTACAAATCTAATAAAACAAACTTACATTTAGTAACAACTATCTCCTACTAATCTGCAACAACCTTATTTAGGCATACTATGCACTTACGTATACAAAAGGTCCTCTAGGGTTCCCTCCAACTACCTATCTGATCGAAATAAAAGCTTACAAATACTTAGTCCTATTAAATAAACGTCTGTGACAGAAAATTTAAGGCGGATCTTCAGATCCACGCCAAAATCAAATAACTCAGGGAAGATCTGATCTCTTCTAGATTGACGTAATCGTTCAACCACCCAGCATAAAAGTTTCTATGATTCATCATTTACTCAGAAGTTCTCTGAGAGACGCCATCTTTCAAAATTTAAAATTTTATTCAAAAGGCGTGTTAGGCACTATGTTGTTATCCAATGTGGCTTTGCTGACGATGTGCCTGCGTAATGCTACCTAAAACAAAATGTTTTTTTTTTTATATAAATGTTAAAATTGTAGCTCTTTACAACCTAATTGAAATTGTGGCAATGACAACAAATCCCTACACAAATAAACAACCCAAAATTGGACCATAAATGGTCACTTGAAAATTTATTTCTAAAATATTTTATGTTTTTTAATTTACATTAAAAAAATAGAAAGGAAAAAATAAACAAATAAATTAGAGTTATAGTTTTTGTTTTAAAAATAGGTGTTTTTCGAGAAAAAATTAAATTTGTTTCATTTGTTTTTATTTTTATTTTCACCTTTTATTTGTTTGTTTGTTTGTTTGTTTT
>JASDQU010105613.1:43538-77252 GCA_032191745.1 Picea mariana
GGGTTTCACCTTTTAAAAGTTTTTTTGGGCCATAATTTTTTTTTTACCTTTTTCTTAATTTTTTCTCATTTTTCTTACTTTATATATATATAAAATAATTTTATGGTTTTATTTTCCTCTTTAGCTTTTTAAGTTTTTCTTCAATGATTTTTTCTCATATAAATTTGTTTTTAAAATGTTTTTATTTTTTTAAATTTCAATTCTGTTTGTTTTCTTATTTATTTTAGTTTTTAATTGATCCCAAAAAAATGAATTATATTTTTTTGCTAAATATTTAAAAATATTGTTATTTAACAACAATTTTTTTCTATGTATTGAAGTAAGGTAAAAAAAAGTGTGTTAAAAATGATATTTTCCACTATATTTAAAATATATGGAACCATAACTTAATTAAGGACACATAATTATATGAAAAATCTTAATTTCAAAAAAGTAAATGGTGTACAACATTTTTAACATTGGATGAAGCATGGAAATATGATTAAAAACACGATTGAATACAAATAAAAATAAAAATAAAATAGGAAAGTTTGAAAATAGATGAAAAAACATCGTTGAGAAAAAGGAAAAAAAAAATGAAGAATTTGAAAATAAATGAAAAAATGAGCATTTAAAAAAACAAAGTGGAAACCTTATGTATCAGAAAATTTAAAATATAAAAAAAAACACCTAAAAATGGAGGGGGGTGCTACCCGTAGCACCATTTTTAAAAACGGGGTAACGAACTTGACCCCCCAAAAAAACAGAACTCTGTAGAGTTCTCGTTAGGTTGGTAACTATGTTATTAGCCAAATGGTATGCAACTTGGTTGGATTTCCTTCTCACATGCAAAGGAATGAACACCAGGTGAAGCGAAATGAGAGCTGCAATGGTGTTGCTTCCTATGGTGAGTCGTCAGCAGGGGAAGATGTTGTCTGGATCCAACCCATTGAGAATCCTTGCAAAGATGCTTAGGATTATTTGTGAATCCCCCTCTAGGATTAGGTTGTGAAACCTATTGTCTTGAGCAAGTTGAAGTCCTTTGATTAGGCCCTAGAGATCAACTTCATTGTTTGAGTTGTGTTGAACTCTACCTGTTGCGATGAGTAAAATTCTTCCTTGACTATTCCAAAGAACTACGCCAAATCCAGCAGGTCTCAGGTTTCCTTTGGAAGCATCGTCAAAGTTTAATTTTATGAGTCCCAGAGTTGGTCGTGACCAGTGTGAAGGGCTACAAGTTGTTTTTGAATTTTTGGGTTTCCTTGCAAAATGAGGGTGAAAGTTGATAATTCATTTGTCCAAGCTATGTTTTCCCTATGGGGGACATGATAAATCTTCTTCTTTCCACGGATGTTGTGGGTGGGAAATCCCTCCTATGGACTAGCACTAAGGGTTTTATCATGCATGCAGAATTGACCTAAAGATTCTTACTTTTTACCATCATCCCATGCCTAAACCCCATTACTCATATGTAAATACAAGGCTCGAGAGATTAAGTTGACGTACCTTATTTTTCATGTTTGATGTCGATCCCTTTTCGCACTTGGTCATTCTTTGACTACAAATCTCCTCCTAATGCTGACCTGCATTCACTAAAGACAAACAAAGAACTCCACATGCATTTGATCTATGAACTAACGGGTTAGAGATTTAATCAATCATACTATCAATATTCCAATAATGACAATCTCATATGGCAGGATGGGAAAAAAAATTATTTTATTAACTTCACAATGATACCTTACAATGATAAAGTCGGCTACTGCTCCTCGATCTTGGTCTTGGGCTCTTCTTCCACTGTCTTCCAACTGCTTTGCTCTATACTTCTCTTTGCACAGGGATGGCTAAAGGTTGGGACAAAGGGAATGTTCAATCGGGTATAGTTTCTTTACTATGATCCTACTCCCCCAAATGGGACCCCTAACCCTTCTTTTATAGGCTAGAAGAAGCTAAGTATTTCATCAAGTGACCGGCCATGCATGGCTGAAAGGTTTAGTTAACTTTCCAAAATCTCTGTGTTTTGTCAACAACTTTCCTTTTTCCGTGCTTTTGTAGGTACACACGGGCTTTCTTGGGTCAGCTAGCGTGTACACGCGTGCAGTAATGGAGTAGGGCGTGTGGGTTTTTATAAAAGGGGCTTTTAAGAAGAGTTGTTCAGTAGTGTTTTGGCAAAGAAGGAATCTGAGATGGCCTGATGCCAGGTAAGCATGTTTGGTGCAAATTAAGGTTATAACAGATGCCCCCTAATGTGTGAGGTCAGAAGAGCATCTGATGGCCGAAATACATTAACAATCTTCACCGATGTTCCGAACAAGTGAGCCCAGGGACCAGAAATCAGGAGATGTCATCTGCAAAATAATAATTGTCTCGTCGAGGCGGGCATACCCATGCTTGGGATAAAATAAAATCATGGCTACCAATCAAATACACTGTAGATCCATGTCATATAACTATATAAAGTGTAGCTGCGAGCAATACTTAGTGGAGCTACATCTCGAAATCAAAAAGATGTACATGTAGAGTATCCATCTTCTAGAAGCTGATAAGGCCTGATGGTTGGAGATGAGGTCTTCAGAGCTCGAGTAACAACTTCAAAATCTTCAAAACTCGGGTAGGAGTGTAATATGAGTGTACAACTTCACTACCCAGAGGTCTTCGATAGCTTGTCGGTCATGGACTAGAGAATCTTGATTATCAGACTGAAGGTTTCATTGATTTCGAACAAAGACTTGATTAGACTTTCGAGATGGCTGAGCATGAGGGAAAGAGACAAACTGTAGAGGGGCTGACTCAGGCTTGGTAAAAAAATCCCTTGGACAATAGCACGAAAAATGATGAAACTCAGGAAGCATGTCATTAACATAAGTTTACGAGGAAGGAGGAAACGCAAACTCTCCATATGTTTGGAAGAATAACCAAACGGAGGAGGACATAACTCAATGTAGTGGGAACAACTTCCTAAGGTCGTATTAAATCCCAGGGTTTGAAAAACAAACGGACAGATATGCTTTATCCAAGGGCGACTCATTGTGCTTCCAATAAAAAGAAAATAATTTTCCCTTCCTCTTTTTGGGGTATATTTGATTTTTTTGTCTTTTTCAATAATTTTGGAAAAAGAATAAAAGAATGTTGCATTACAAAGGAGGAATGAGTGTCGCAAACATACAAGTTCGAGGCACAAGGAAAAGACTAATGTTCAAAGAAAGGACACTTGGAAAAAATCCCTCCTGGGACCAAAGGTGTCAAGACACATAGGCAAAGTGCTACAGGGATTGCGTATAAGGCATGCTTCAGATGGTTCAGTTTAGAGCAACATGGAGCCGACATTAGACCAAAGACGCAGATATGCAAACGTGGTTAACAAAACACATAATGGTAATGTCCTTCAATGTAAGTTTAACGAGCCTAGAGAAGGTAAGCTCGGTTGTTTTTCATATTTAGAGAGTCTGAAAAAACGTAAAAGGAGACTCCACTGGGGTACCTTTTTCGAAGGTAGTCTAGTCGGTTCGAAAAAGGGGTAAACTAGCACCGACAAGACGTCTATTCAAAACCATTTTAACGAGTGTGATAAAGACAAGATCACTCAACCATTTTTTCATTTTTAAGGAGTCTGAAAAAAGATTAACTATGGACTTCGTCAAGAATGTTATTCTGGACCATTTTAACGAGTGTGAAAGAATAAGGTCACTCGACGATCTTTTCAATTTTAGGGATTCTGAAAAGAGCTTAACTATGGACTCCATGGAGGTTCCTTTTTCGTAAATTTAGTCCCTCAGGCCCGAAAAAGGGTTAAAATTATGCCTGAGAATACTCTTCCAGAGATTCGAGGCCTCTAGAGTATACCTTTGTTCGTACAATTGACCATCCAAACCGAAAAAGGGGTAAACTATCGCCAGATAGACGTGACTTTAAATTTCAGTTTAACGAGCGTGAAAGGCCACATGATCGCTTGGAAACCTTTTCATGTTTAGAGGGTCTGAATAGGGCTTAAAAGAAGACCTGTAGGGGGCTATGACTCATATATGAAACTGATTCGGGTAGAGCCTACTGGTAGGCTCATACCAAGAGTCTCTTCGATAGTCAACTTGAGAAGTCTCCCATAAGGGAAGAAAACACAAACCACGGTGTAAGTCCTCCCACAGTATAGAATCTGTAGTCATGGCTTCAAGGATAGCCTCATTTGAAGGAAATTCAAAATCCAAGAAATCATGCAAGCGAGGGTTGACAGTCCCAAAGGGTGAAGTAAACTAACCATATTTCATATGACGATGGAGGTTTTGTCCAGGATTGGCAGAGTCTATCAGTGAAGAATCAAAAGTACAAGATCTTGATGATCTACAAACAACGAGATCATATTCAGAAGGAGACTCAAAATCACTCATACCAAGAGGGGCAAGCAAGGGATCCCAAGCCCCCATTGGATAAACCAATCAATCAATTGTTGAGACCAAGTCTTGGGAAGACAAACATGATTGCACAGGTTCCTGCTCAGAAGCAATTGGACATCGAGGAAAAGATGCCACATAATTAACCCATGGTAGGGTCGAGTCTACACGAACACTAGGAACATGTAAAGGGGTAGTATGAAATAACACCGAATTAGGATGGTGATTATCAAGTGCCAGCTGGTCAATAGTGACAATGCTTCCATTGTGAGGGAAATGCATCACCCGAAATAATGTAGACACCAAAACATTCATAGCATATACATAATCACGCCCGAGAAGAATATTGAAATCTAACGGGCCTTGCACCACTATAACATCAACAAGGACAGTTTTACCACCTAACGATATAGGAAACTGAGGAAGAACCCCTAAACAATCACTAGGATGTCTGTCAAAAGCCAACAGCTCATGCGAAGTAGACACAAGCTTGGGAGATCCTAAGACTTTTCAAATCGAGGAGGATAAAATACTTGCAGAGGCTCCTTCATCCACTATACATCGATAAATGTTTGTTGAATTAACTTCAACCCTTATTTGAAAAGGTGCATAAGAAGGAAGACGAGGCTCAACAAGATCATTCCAATCAAAGGAAACCATCCTAGGGCTTGGAGGGGGTGTACTCGGAATGAGCGAAATGCCCCCTTGTTCTGAAAGTACTGAACCGGAAATGCTAAAAACATAGTCGGTAGACACTTCACTCCCCAAGCGAGGAGTGGTATCAACCGAAGACTGCGTCGATGTGACCACTTTCTCAACCAATGGCTGAAAAGACTATGAGGAAACCATAGAAGACCTAGAATCAGAAGATCTTGCAGACAGGGACCACAATCTTCGTACCTCTGGAAGGTCAGGGCACAAATGAGTAAGGTGATCTCGCTTGCAAAGCTTACAAGGGAACTTAGGTTTACATTCTATCTGTCTAGGTTTCTCAACAGAACCAATGCCCCCAACATGACTGGCAGTGACTGGTTTCACATCTCCAACCTGACTTGTAGAGGTTGGTGATGGGTCGATAACATGACTCGCAGAGGCTACAAACCTATTGCTAGTATGACTAGTAGTGACTGGAATTTTTCCCCCAACATGACTTACAGAGGGTGGGTGTTTTCCCCCAGCATGACTTGCAGAGGTTGGGTGTTAGCATTCAACGTGACTTGCAGAGGTTGTTGACGTATCTCCAACATGACTTGCAGAGGTTGGTGATTTCTTCTTCCTATTCTTCCTCTTTCTATTCCATTTAGACTTCTGGTTACTAGTAACTGTACTTTCACCAGAGGCGGGAGAAGGAGGAGGGGAAGACTTTGCTGACGAAGAAACTTCAACAGGGTGCCCATGACATAAAGTGCTTAACTAAGAAGCATCAAGATCATTTGGGACATTTGGAATGGTACCCAACCAAACCGGTAATCCCACATTCAACCCAGGAATGTACAAAAAGGCCATCAAAGGGATACCAACGTTTTCGAAGAAAGGAAAAGCACAAGAATCCCCTTGCGAAGGGGTTCTTTGGTTGGTATCATTGGGAACTTTAGCCATGAATATCTTATGCAGAGTTTCTCCCCTTGCGGGATCGTTCAAATCCGTAAAATTCTCACACACTGACTCTGAAGAACCAGTGTTATCAAAACAACGCCTATAAAGAGACAGCTCCTCGTCTCTATGCAGAAGACTGAAAATTCCTCTCAATCGACGGAGTGAGCGGCCTACCACCCTAGGTTAGAGACCCAAAACCACAACTGACTAACTCACTATGGAAAACTAGGGAGCACAGAGCACACACTAAAAGTTCCTAAAGGAAAATCAAGCAAATGACTAACTAGTTGGAAGAACAGTTACACCAACCAACATTAGAGAAACTTACCGGTGCAAGTGCAACTCAAATACGGAAGCACCCTCCAGGTATACTCTGCAAAGCATGGCCCGATGTCTACCCTAGGTACTGTGGTATACCCCCGCGGTCACCTGTGTAAGTCCCAAAAATAAAGGCAACTAGGTTTTCAGCTCGTGAACAATCATCAGGCGGGTACAGTCGACAGTTGGGTGGACCGCAATGAGCAGGGTATCAAGCCCAAAACCTATCAAGGTAATCGAAAGAAAGTGTTCCAGAAGATGACTGAGGACCTCAAATAGATTTGAGACCCACAAAGCTCTGTGGAAAATGCGATCAACGGAAACCCAAGACAAGTCCTCTATATGTGTTCCCCACTACGTTTGGTCCAGCTTTGGAGGGGTTATCTCCGCTACCTTTCTACATGCGACCTCGTGTTTAGCCCCTGTGTTAGAGGGGGGTCCTGGATAATTTCCACGTTACTGGAATTATACACTCCTTAGCACAGACTCGTATGTTTGTTTTATAGCCTTGAATAGTTTCCTCTCCAACCTAAATCAAGGCTCTAGCGTAATCTAGTTGATGGGTCCTACAAACATTAAGTCTAGTAAATTTTAATTAGCGTTCTTTTTGCTGGCTTGATTTACTCAAAAGGGTACGGTAGTGAAACTGATGGTGTTAAGACTCTTGCGAAAAATGATGAAACTTATATGAACACTGGAAAAGAATGATTATATTTCTTTTTTTTTTCTTTTTGAAATGCTTTTCAAATTAGAAAAAAACACAACGCTATGCTAATTTCTTTTTCTTTTTCAAATAACAATGCAAAGAAAATGTCAGGAAAGAAAGAGATCTAACAAACTAAGTTTTGTTTTATATTTTCTTCCAATCAAATAAGAAATAACAAAAGATTCTAAAATAAACTGATGAATGCACGATTCATGGCCCCCCCTAAAAGCTAGGAAACACAAAAAATTTCAAGCTAAAATGCAACTCATTTTTCCTAAAATTTCAAGCTAAACTAAGTTAAAAAATCTAGGAAACACAAAAAATATTTTAAATGAAAAATAAAGCTATGTTGGAATATAACCTAGGCTAAAACTTCTTATGACAAAGACCAGAAAGAAACAAGAAAAAACTGGGAAGCAAAAACTTGACAAGGAAGAGGATGACTGCCTCCTCAAAATTTTCTAGACAGACACGTGATTGTCACTTCAATAGCCAGCATATGCACACGAGCTGCCCAAAGACAGGACGTGTATGCACGCGTTCAGGCCCACTACAGGTCGTGTGTGCCTCTGTTTTTCCTCAAAAAAGGAGGACAAGCAGCTAAGCTTAGGCAGAGAGTACTGGTATTGAAAACCGGAACCCCTTAAAGGTGCAAAAACTTACTTTGACAAAGAAGAGGCAAGAAAACTTTAGCAAAACAAAGATAATCCTAAGGTTTTTACCTGAATATGGACTGTTCAATAAGAGACCTAGAAGAACCCAAAAGATCCCTGAGAAGGATCACTTCTGCAGGGGAGAGGGTGACTGCCTCTTCCTAAGAAGGATTTCATGGGTTCTCAGACACGCAGCTAGCACTTCATTAGCAGGCATACATATGCGAGCTGACTAAAGGTAGGGCGCGTGCATACAAGGGATGTCCCACTACAGAGCGTGTATGCCTTTTAAGACTCTCAAAAAGAGAAAATAAATATTTTGGTAAGCAGAGTAGGGAAGATTGGTATTGAGAACCAGAACCCCTGAACACTCAGACTTCTTGTAGAAACTTAGAAAAGGTAGTAAAACCAATTTCAAAATACCCAATAAAAAATCCCCAAAGAACCCTAGAGAGTCCCCAGTATGGTCACCAATACTGTTGTGGGTGGGGAATCCCTCCTACGGACTAGCACTAAGGGTTTTATCATGCATGCAAAAATGACCTAAAGATTCTTACTTTTTACCATCATCCCATGCCTAAACCCCATTACTCATATGTAAATACAAGGCTCAAGAGATTAAGTTGACGTACCTTATTTTTCATGTTTGATGTCGATCCCTTTTCGCGCTTGGTCATTCTTTGACTGCAACTCTCCTCCCAATGATGACCTTCATTCACTAAAGACAAACAAATAACTCCACATGCATTTGATATATGAACTAACGGGTTAGAGATTTAATCAATCATACTATCAATATTCCAATAATGACAATCTCATATGGCGGGACGGGAAAAGCAATTCTTTTATTAACTTCACAATGATACCTTACAATGATAAAGTCGACTACTGCTCCTCAATCCTGGTCCTGGAATCTTCTTCCAATGTCTTCCAACTGCTTTGCTCTATACTTCTCTTTGCACAAGGATGGCTAAAGGTTGGAACAAAGGGAATGCTCAATCGGGTATAGTTTCTTTACTGTGATCCTCCTCCCCCAAATGGGACCCCTAACCCTTCTTTTATAGGCTAGAAGAAGTTAGGTATTTCGTCGAGTGACCATCCATACATGGACGAAAGGTTTAGTTAACTTTCTCAAAGCTGTGTGTTCCTTCAGCAACTTTCCTTTTTTCGTGCTTTTGTAGGTACACATAGGTTTTCTTGGGTCAGCTAGCGTGTACACGCGTGCAGTAATGGAGTAGGGCACGTGGGTTTTTATAAAAGGGTTTTTTAAGAAGAGTTGTTCAGCAATGTTTTGGCAAAGAAGGAATCTAATATGGCCTGATGCCAGGTAAGTATGTCTGGTGCAAATTAGGGTTATAACAACGGATGAAGGAGAATGGTTTCCCCAATGTTGTCAGTTATGTGTTGCCAGATTTTCTACCAGTCGAGTTGAGTTGAAAGGAAGATTCATGTGTTCCTCTCTTTCCATAGTTGCCATAGAATGAAGCCTGGAAGTAGCTTCCAGATACAGTTTAGGATAGGAGACTGGAAGGTTGAATCCCTCCATGCTTCTAAGGTCTCCCTGAGGCCTTATCGCTTGTAATCTGTGGTGTGCAAGATAGAGGCGCAGTGATCCCGAAGTTGTGATCTGTGGGAGGAGATGGTTTTGTGATTTTGAGTCTTTCCAGCATAGAGGGAAAATGGAGGGCCATATAAACCCTCTTTTGTTGAGGTTTTCCCAAGTGAGGATGGCCTTATGTGAAAGGAGCCAAAGGAAAGTGCTTATTTTTGTCCAATTCTTGATCGACCTGATTTTCTCCCAGACTGGTTCTTGGGGGAGCATGTGTGAGGCAATCTTTATGTTGTAGGCCTCTTTGATGGTGAAGGTGCCTCGTAAGGAATGTCCCCATATTAATATGTCGTCTCCTTGAGAGATAAGAATTTTCCTAGAAGCAATTGTCTTGTGCCAAGTCTAAAGATCCACGTGCACTGGAGTGTGAAGTTCATTGGGGGTGAGATTCCAAAGATGCCAAGTTACGCCTGGGGGGTTCTCCAGCCAAAAGTCCGTGATCTTGATTAGACCAAAATCAGTGGTGGGGGTAAGGAGTACTTCTGCAATAGGGTTTTTCTTTAGGGACCGCCATTGTTTCCATGAGTCATTCCAAAAGGAATTTTTCCTTCCGTTTCATATTTCCCAGAAAGCATGATCGACAATCAGTGAGTGTTCTTGTCTTGCAACATTCCATATTAGAGAGCCATGTGTGTTTTCATTCCATGTGATGAGATGGTGTTCATAAATATGTGGAACGTACTTCTTCCTCAAGAGTCTGTCCCATAGGTCCTTAGGTCGCTTCAACCATATCCACCATATCTTTGCACTCAGGACTTTGTTGAGAGTGTTTGGGTCCCTTAGGATGAGACTGCCTTGTAGTTTTGGCTTGCAAATTTTTTCCCAAATGATCAGAGCTATTTTTCGTTCCATCTTTGCCCCTTTCAAAAGAAATTTTCTTTGAATGGTTTTGATGGTTGTAAGAATACAGCTTGGGGTGGCTAAAGCAGAGAAGGAATAAATAGGCAAGGATTGAAGGACTAACTTAAGGAGAATGAGGTGGTTGGGTAGGTTGAGTGGTCGAAAGGTCCACGAGGAGAGTATTTTTCCCATGGAAGAGAGCATCCTTTCCCATGAGGATTTACGAAGGGCCTTAGTGATAAGAAGAATGCCAAGTTATTTAGAGAGAAGGGAGCTATGTGTGAAGCCCGAGATATTAGTGATGTGAAGATGAACAGGCAAGGGGGTGTTGAAGAAGAAGAGCTGAGACTTTCCTTTGTTAATGTCCATTCCTGAGGTGATGTAGAAAATGTGCAGGATATTGAGAATACTCAAAGCTTCATAGACAATGGGGGAGCTCAGCACTAGGGTTTCATCAACGTATTGGCTATGGGAAATAGGGGGATCCATGCCATGAAGGGGGATCCCAACTAGAGACTTGTCCACAAGAGAGTCTTTGATGAATCGACTGAGCCTTTCTACCATAATTATGAAGAGAAAGGGGGATAGGGGCTCCCCTTGAAGAATTCCTCGGGAGGGAACAAAGGGACGGGAGGGAAATCCATTGATAAAAATGGAGAAGAAAGCAGAGGAGGTGAGGTTTAGAATCCATTCCACCCAATCCAAAGAAAAGCCAAAAACAAGAAGAATGGATTTCATATAAGTCCAACTGAGCTTTTCAAAATCTTTAGAAAGATCTAACTTTAAAATCATACCTATAGTACCTGTGCTCTGAAGTGAGTGTACGACTTCATGGGCAAGGATGATGCTATCGAGAATTTTTCTACCTTCCACATACCCAGACTGCTCAGGGGAGATGATGCAGGTCATGAGCGGTTTGAGGCATTGGGCGATAAATTTTGTTAACAACTTGTAGATTAAATTACAAAGACCAATTGGTATGAACTATTTAGGATGGGTGACTTGATATTCTTTGGGGACGAGTTTCAGGAAAGTGGCATTGAGAGCAGGGAGAACCTTCCCGGAGATGCGAGATTCTTTGACGATGTCCCATACTTCCTCATGAATCATGGGCCAACAAAAATGAAAGAAGTCCGTTGTGAAGACGTCTGGTCCTGGAGCCTTGCCAACAGGGGTGTCTTGCAGTGTTGAGTCCAATTATTCTATCGTGATTGGTCTAGAAAACGCTTCATTCTATTCTCGAGTTATGAGGTTGGGGATATTCTGGGTGATCTTTTATGTGTAAGGGGTTCTGTCAATGGAATATTTTGACAACAGATCTTGGTAATAGGAGACCAGTTCATGCTCTATATCTTCATGTTTATGGAGAGTTTTTCCTTGCTCCGTGACCAGGTGTGTAATACAGTTTCTATGTCTGCATTGGATGGTCGCACGGTGGAATAATTTGGTGTTTCGTTCCCCTTATTGGAGCCATTGTATTCAGGATTTTTCCTCCACAAGACTTCCTCTTGAGAATGTTGTTCCTCCAGCTGTTGTTTGAGTAAATTCTCCTGCTCTTTGAGGTCCTCCATGAGGCCTTGATCCCTGATCTGGATCTTGATGTTCTTCATTTGATTGTTCATTTTTCACTGAGCTTCAAAAATATTGTCGAAGTGTTGTCTGTTCCAAAGATTTAGGATTTTCTTAAAGTTTTTCAGTCGCTATTGAAAATAGAACATTTTGGACCCATGAGAAATGGCAGCTTCCCTCCACCATTTCAGAGAGAGAGCTTGGAAGTCCGGGTGGTTAAGACAAAAGTTCTCAAATCTGAAGGGCTTACATACAGGAGTGCCAAAGATGTCCAAGGAGAGCTGAATAGGCCAGTGGTTAAAGCCCAAGATGTCCAAGATGCTAGCACACATCACGAGTCCTTTCATTAAGAAGGTTAATGAAATGAGAAAGAGGTCTATTCGGCAATCAACCTGTTGTGATCCCGAATGTTGGTTAGACCAGGTGAAAAGGCCATTCTGGGTTTCCATATATATGATACCCAAAGTGTCTATCAGAGCCTGGAAGTGCTCACTTTCCATCTCGAGTCTGCGAGTACCTCCCCTCTTTTCATCTAAGTGGAAAACCATGTTCAAGTCCCCTCCTAGTATCCACCGAAGTTCTCTAATGAGGGTGGCTAGTCAATCCAGATTCTAAATGAAGTTGAGCTTGTCCCCCTGGGTAGTTGGTTCGTAGAAATTTGTAAGGACGCCAGGCTTATTAGAGCCAATGATTTGGTACTCTGCTAATATTGTCCATCTGGTGGTGAAGAAGTTTTCTAATAGCATGGTGTTGGGTTTCCAAAAGATGGCTAAGCCATCGGGCGCTCCTTTGGAGTCGATATTCATCATTTTCCCTTATTTCCATCATCTGGAGAGTATTTGGTTCATTTCTTCCCCGTCGCATTTTTTTCTTGCAGTAAAAGAATGTTCGGTTGGTCCATTATAATATGATCTCATAGAAGCCTTTGCTTACTGCGACCATTAGGACCACAAATATTCCATGAGATGAGCTTCATGATGAGGGTGGAGAGGTGAGAGGGGGAAAGATGTCAGAGATGAGATGTATCTGACCTAATTTTACCATGAAGTGATTGATTTCCTGTATAAGTTTCTGGGTGGATTTTCTTCCTCTTTTCTTCTCATCTTTCTAAGGCTTGTTTTGTTCCTTCTATTGGATGCATTGGATGCCCAAGTTAATGGTAGATTGGGCCACATATCTCACTGAGGATTTTAGGAAGACTTTAAGTACCTTGCGAAGTTGATCTGGAGGGATGGTATACAGTTCATGCTTACGATATGCTTGTTCTAAGTGCTCAAGGTCGACACTCGCCAAATCTTATTCCTCTAGAAAATTTTCAGTGTCTCTATCTCCAGGGTCTAAAGAGTCACCCACTTTGTTGTGAGAAGAGAAGGAGAAGTGGATCTACTCCAAGACAGGGGTAGTGGAGGGATTGGCTGTCACAGTATTGTGGGAAGATGTTTCCTGAGGAGGAAGTTATGGCTCATCCATGTCATCTGGAAGATGTTGAAGGATGTCGAAGGAGTTGGTGGATGGTACTTCTTTGTTGGTTGTCTGCACAGTTTTCCAAGATGCCTGGTGTCACTTGCTCACTACCTGTGTGAAGCCATCCTTTGGTTTATTTTCTTTATGATTGTCGGCCTTAGTTTCAACATTATTCAGGGGGAATTCTCTGAACAAATGTTTGTGCTCATGGAATTTGTGACATCGAAATGGTATGTTATCATAGTCAATAGTTTGAGACCAGTCTTCATCATGGTATTCCAGAGATATGGAACCAGGGAGGGACTTCGAGAGGTTGAGATAGACACAAATGTGAGCGTAAGAGGTGTACCTTCATTGTTTGGTCGCTTCTGAAGATTTTATGTATGCCCCAATGGTGTTGCATATGCCCGTCAGGATCTCTGCCAACCAAAACTCCTATGGTAGGGAATATAGATGGATCCATACCGGTGCGTGAGAAAAATATTCCTTTTCAGGGATAAACTTCTTCATCCAGAAACGAAGGAAGAGGTCGACTAAGTTGAAGAAATAGGGCCCTCCATCAAATATGCAGTTGTGATCCTCAAGGTTATGGAGGATGATGGTGAAAAATCCCTTGGATCCTAGTTGTAGGTCATAATGTCACTTGGGTTTACACCATTGTTGTATCCATTTGACAAGCTCATGCTCAGAGGGCCATAAACCTAATAACTTTCCCACCAATGCATAGTCCCTCATATATTGCTTCTATTCTTCGATGTGAGGTGTATTGATCACGTATTTTGGGGCCAACGGTGCCTGTGGGATGCATTTGCCAAATTAACAAGGGAGTGCCATTTTTGCTGGAGCGGGTATTCATTTGATCTCCATTTCCTTTCCCTTAGCAATTCCTTCAAAGAAAATTTGAGATCGTTGGTCTGACGGTGGCTCAAAGGACGACCGGTGGAAGCCTCCACCAGCAGATTCTTGTGCCATGACCGTGCGGTAGGAGGTGGCCCGCAACCCCTCCTTAGTGGGGAGAATACTAAGCCCCATCGGGGGTGGCGGAAGGGAGTAACATGGAGCTGAGGCACAAAAATCCTAAAACTAACCAACAACATTTTTTTTTGTCCAATTTATTTATTTTTTTAATGTAAATTTAAAAAAATAAAAAATACAAATCTAAGCAATGATTTAGGGGTTGATTTGAGTTGTTTATCGATGATGGTACCAATTGTCAAGGGCATAGTTTCAGTTAAGTTATAATTTCAACTCAAAAAAAATGGTGCTACTAGTAGCATGGATTTTTTATTCAAGGGTAAATTTTAAAGCCTTTGTCCACAATGACCTCACAATGACATTAGTTGTTAATGCAACAAGTCTAAATTTTAACCATCGTAAAAAATAATGTGGATACATTATGCATAAGAAGATTTAAAATATTAAAAAAGAACCTAAAAAGGGAGGGGGGGTGCTACCAATAACACAAATTCTCAAAACGAGGTAAAAAAAGTGACACCCAAAAAAATGAGAACTCTGTAGAGTTCTCATTAAGTTGGTAATCGTGTTCAGTGTATTTTTTGAAGATTGATCTTTGTTCGGGGTACCACCAAATTAGAGTCAGAGAGAGGTACATCCCAAAAACTACTTTCAGATGCCATTATGGTCATTACAAGTTTTTGGTCATGTCAATTGGGTTGACCAACGCACCAACTACTTTCCAATCCTGCATGAATCACATCTTCAAAAAACAACTAAGAAAGTTTATATTGGTATTCTTTGATGATATCTTGATTTATAGTAAGACATGGGAGGAGCGCTTGAGACATCTATAGGAGATTCTGAGTATCATGGAGGATAGATCACTATATTCCAAGTAGTCAAAATGTGAGTTTGGCATGACATATATATTCTACTTGGGTCATGTGGTTAGTGCTCAGGGGGTATAGGTGCATAGAGAAATGATTCAGGGCATACTAGATTGGCCACCGCCCAAGAATATTTCACACTTACACGATTTCTTTGGGATTTGTAGCTACTATAGGTGATTTTTTAAAGGGTTTTCACTGTTGGTTGCACCACTCATAGATCTAAAAAATAAGGGTGTGTTTAGGTGGACATATGAGGCTCAGAGGATGCTTGAAAATATGAAGGAAGTGATGAGCACTTGTCTAGTTCTAGCACTTCATAATTTCACTAATCCTTTTGTGCTTGAGTGTGATGCATCGGGTGAGGGGATAGGAGAAGTTTTGATGCAACAAAGGCATATGATAGAATACGAGAGAAGAAATCTCACAAAGTCAGAGAGACTCCACTCCATCTACGACAAGGAAATTCTCACCATCATGCATTCCTTGGCAAAGTTTAGATAGTACTTGGTAGGTGGAAAATTTGTGGTTAATACATACCATAACAACTTGAGGCACTTTCTGAGGAAGAAGGACTTGATTGAAAGGAAACAAAAATGGGTTAGAAAAATATAGGCATACATTTTCGACATTGAGTATGTAAAGGGAAAGAAGAATGCAGTTGCAAATGCTCTCTCCAAAAGACGAGAGGTGTTTTCCCTTGCAGAGGTTTTGGCTAACTAGAAATATCAACTCTTGGTGGAATATTCCAAGAACAAATTCGTGAGTTGATGGATCATAGTGTGCAAGATGACCCATACAAGGTGGTGGATGACATCATCTACTACAATTACCGTATATACTTAGTTCCAGAATCTACACTCAAGGAGAAGATCATGGCGGATATGCACAATAAACCATTGGTAGGGCATCCAGGATACTTCAAAACTTACAGGCACATCAGGAAGAGGTTCACTTGGAAGGGCTTCAAGGATGATGTATTGAAACACGTAAGAGAGTGTGTGACTTTTCAGCAGAACTGGTCATAGTAGACCCATCCTTCTTGATTATTACATACATTTCCCATTCCAGAGCAGAAGTGGGAAAACATATCTATGGAATTTATCACTGGTTTATTGGAGGTCCAAGGCAGATACTGCATATATGTAGTGGTTCACCGATTAGCCAAATTTTCACATTTCTTTTCCATATCCTCCAAGTATAAGGCAACATAGGTAGGAGAGTTGTTTTTCAAGGAGGTATTTAGATTCCATGGGTTTCTAAGGTATGTTGTCAATGACATGGACAACAGTTTTCTTAGTGCTTTTTGGGAGGAGTTGCTCAAAATGGTTGGCACAGAATTGACTCCCTACACTAGTCACCACCCTTATACGGATGGATAGATAGAGATTGTGAAAAAATATCTAGAAGGGTACTTATGTAACTATGTGTCTAGGTAGCAGAAAACATGGTTTAAGTGGTTTCATTTGGGAGAACACTGCTATAACACCACTTATAATATGTATATTGACATGGAACCATTTTGAGCATTATATGGTTATGATGCTCCTTCTTTCGTCAACCTGGTGTTTGGGGATAAAAGGGCTACCAAAGCCAAGGACTGGATCCAGGAGAGCCAATATATACTCAAAGTTTGTCCACAATGACATTAGTTGTTAATGCGACAGGTCTAAACTTTAACCATCATAAAAAATAATGTGGATACATTATGGATAAGAAGATTTAAAATATTAAAAAAGAACCTAAAAAGGGAGGGGGGTGATACCAGTAACACAACTTCTCAAAACGAGGTAAAAAATGTGACACCCAAAAAATGAGAACTCTATAGATTTCTTGTTAAGTTAGTAACTGTGTTCGGTGTATTTTTTGAAGATTGATCTTCGATCGGGGTACCACCAGATTAGGGTCAGAGAACGGTACATCCCAAAAACTACTTTCAGATGCCATTATGGTCATTACGATTTTTTGGTCATGTCATTTCGATTGACCAATGCACCAACTACTTTCCAATCCTACATTAATCACATCTTCAAAAAACAACTAAGAAAGTTTCTATTGGTATTCTTTGATGATCTCTTGATTTATAGCAAGACATGGGAGAAGCGCTTGAGACATCTAGAGGAGGTTCTAGGTATCATGGAGGATGAATCACTATATGCCAAGGAGTCAAAATGTGAGTTTGGCATGACATAGATCTTCTACTTGGGTCATGTGGTTAGTGCTCAGGGGGTACATGTGCACAGAGAAACGATTCAGGGAATACTGGATTGGCCACCGCCAAATAATATTTCACACTTACATGGTTTCTTTGGGATGTGCAGCTACTATAGGAAATGTTTTAAAGGGTTTTCACAGTTGGTTGCATCACTCACAGATGTAATAAAGAAGGGGGCGTTCAGGTGGATAGATGAGGCCCAGAGGACGCTTGACAATATGAAGGAGGTGATGAGCACTTATCCAGTTCTAGCACTTCATGATTTCACTAAGCCTTTTGTGCTTGAGTGCGATGCATCGGGTGAGGGGATAGGAGAATTTTTGATGAAACAAAGGCATCTGATATCATATGAGAGAAGAAAGATCACAGAGTCACAGAGACTCCACTCCATCTATGATAAGGAAATTCTCACCATCATGCATGCCTTGGCGAAGTTTAGATAGTACTTGGTAGGTGGAAAATTTTTGGTTAAGACGGACCATAACAACTTGAGGAACTTTCTATGGAAGAAGGACTTGATTGAAAGGCAACAAAAATGGGTTAGAAAAATGTAGGCCTATGATTTCGACATTCAGTATGTAAAGGGAAAAAATAATGCAGTTGTAGATGCTCTCTCCAGAAGACCAGAGGTGTTTTCCCTTGCAGAGGTTTTGGCTAACTAGAAATCTCAACTCTTGGTGGAATATTCCAAAAACAAATTCGCTTGTGAGTTGATGGATCGCAGTGTGCAGGATGACCTGTAGAAGGTGGTGGATGACATCATCTACTACAATTACCATATATACTTTGTTCCAGAATCTACACTCAAGGAGAAGATCATGGAGGCTATGCACAACACACCATTGGTAGGGCAACCAAGATACTTCAAAACTTACAAGCACATCAGGGAGAGGTTCACTTGGAAGGGCTTCAAGGATGATGTACTGAAACACATAAGAGAGTGTGTGAATTTTCAGCAGAATTGGTCAGAGTAGACCCATCTTGTTGGATTATTACATCCATTTATCATTCCAGAGCATAAGTGGGAAAGCATATCTATGGAATTTATCACTGGTTTACCAAAGGTCCAAGGCAAATATTGCATATATGTAGTGGTCGACCGATTAACCAAATTTTCAAATTTCTATCCCATATCCTCCGAGTATAAGGTAGCATATATAGCAAAGTTGTGTTTCAAGGAGGTATTTAGACTCCATGGGTTTCCAATGTATGTTGTCAGTGACATGGACAACATGTTTCTTAGTGATTTTTGGCAGGAGTTGTTCAAAATGGTTGGCACAGAATTGACTGTGAACACTAGTTACCACCCTTAGATGGATGGATAGACAGATATTGTGAACAAATCGATAGAAGGGTACTTATGTAACTATGCATCCAGGAAACAAAAAGAATGGGTTAAGTGGTTTCATTTGGGAGAACACTGCTAAAACACCACTTATCATATGTCTATTGACATGGCACCATTCTGAGCTTATATGGTTATGATGCTCCTTATTTTGTCGACCTGGTGTTTGGGGATAACAGGGCTCCCAAAGCCAAGGACTGGATCTATTAGAGACAAGATATACTCAAAGCTCTCAAGGACAATCTACAGACGACCCAGAATCAACAGAAGGTATATGTAGACAAGAATAAGGTCAAGCGCACTTTCTAAGTGGGGGACTTATTGTTCTCGAGGCTACAACCATACATATAATATTCCCCAAAGAAAAGTGGAGTAGAGAAGATTTAGCCACGTTTTTATGGACCTTACAAGGTGATTCAAAGACTTGGAAAGATGGCTTATGAGTTGGAGTTTCCAGAGGGAAGAAAAATTCACAATGTATTTCATGTTTCATGCCTCAAAAAGGAATTGGGACAACAAGTCATGACTTTGACATAGTTGCCTCCTTTAGACGAGGAGGGACAACTAGTGTTGGTTCCTAAAGAGGTGTTGGAGGTCAGGGAGAAAAGGTTGAGAAACAGGGTGATCCAAGAGTACCTCATCATATGGAGAGATTTACTAACAGAGGATACCACATGGGAGGATTGTAATGTCCATTCCCAAATGAGTCCTCTAGGATATGGAGCCTAAGAAATTCATGTTCTCTATAGTCAGTATGAAAAACGAGAATTATTTATTTATTTAATGTTATGAGAGCGATAATTAATTAATTTTAAAAGGTGACATTGAGTAAATAGAAAAAAGGCACCTAAGTGACTATTAAGAAGATGAAAAGTCACTTAAACTTATCAAAAGGTAAAATGGTCACAAAAGAGTCAACCAAATAATAAAAGGGGAAAAAGAGGATGCCCTCTCTCATTCTTGCTAGTGATTTTATAAAAATCATTTGAGAGAACTCTTTGTGGCTTTGCAAACTCTCAAGATGGAAACACTAAGGGAAATTTCAGAGATTAGTTTTGGTGGTGCAACATATGCACCCTATCTAGTCATTTGGGGAAGAGATCACATATATTTATTCACCATGCTTCAATGTGGTTGAATCTTTCTTCTTTGGCAGTGAAGATCATAGTTTGTGGTTGATATTTCTATTTTGTAGCTGAGTTTTCTTGTGACGGTGAAGTTTGTTAGTGTTTGGGTCGAATTTCTTCTTGTGAGGTCGATTTTCGCTAGATTGTGAGTCGAATCTCTTTGAAGGAGCTGATTTCATTAAAGAGGCATGAGATCTGGGAGTGTCGATCGAGTTTCATACTAGATTGCGTGCATTTCTTGAATCTGGGCAGCACAAATACCTTGTTGGTCAAACATTTCATTTGGTTGGTTGAGCACTTGTTGTAGGGTCGAACTCTTCCATATTATGACCGAGTTTATCATGTTGAAGGCCATTAACTCTATGGGTCGAATTTAAGTCATGGGAATGAGAAACCAAGTCGTCAGCTGGGTTATGGCAGCAAGGAGTCGAGTGGGTTATGACAGGGGACATAACTACTAAAAGGGGACATTTCCATCATCTACATTTGTTGTTACCATTGATAAGAATATATTATTTGTTGTAAAAAGGGATATTGGGCAAGATTCAACTATTTGTAGGCAGTGCTATGACTGTATTTACCAGGAAATTTACAACAATAAATATACCAAGTTCCAAGTTGCTAATGTTGTTTTATTTTGTGCATTTTATTGTTCTCAATTGATATAAACTTGTTATTATCATAGCTATTTGAGTTTCCATTTAATATTCATTATATTTATCAGTAGAAGTAGATGTACTTTGAATTTGGTGTTGGAATAGCCATTTTCAAACTGTTTGATAAATTTTCTACACTATATAAACCAAGAAAAACACAAAAAAATTTAGCTGGGATATTACACAGCCTCAAAGCATTCCCTTGCCAACGACTATGTGGATATTGTAGAAACAAGCAAGTTAATGAAAACACAGTCCAAGTATAAATTTGAATTAGCAAAAGGAGAAATATTCTTTACCCAAGCATAATGAAAGAATGGAATCAAATTCAATGACTATGAGCCATTGATCGTGCTTCTGGAGGCAATCCTTTCACACATTCCGACTTTCCCCAAAATTGTTCCCAAGACTAGTTTCAATTCACCTGGAAGAGTCATAATCCATCTTCTGATTCAAATCGAAGGAGTTCTTTCAAACTCCTCCAATTCCATTTGTAGGAGTTCCCACTAACTCCTTTGATGAGGGACAAGACCTCCCAGACTGTTGTTCGTATTTTGGACATACATTTTGACTCGTGTGTCCATTTCGTGCATTTCGTATACCGTTGGAAAGGTATTTTCGAGATATAGGATTTTCTAGTTATACAAATTAAGGAATTGCTTACCAATTTTCTTCACTTTTCAGGATTAATATCTAACATCGTGTTAGCAATCTAAAAGAATGCAACACCCCAATCATGAGCAAATGAACCAGAAATCAGATGCAGGGAAGTTTACATGATATTTAAATTAATTAATGCATCAGTTATTTGCATTAGAATTATTAGTCTTGATAGTTTATTTGGAGTTTCTCTCATATGTTGTATGTTAAATTCTGCTAGAGAACCAAAGCCAAGCGGAGGATGTAATGCCCCTTTTGACTTAGAAAACTAGAATTTTTTTTTTGTTTGTTAATTTGTGCGGAACCTGTTGGGTACGTGATTAACCTGTGGCTTGAGAAACCGCGACTCAGGGGCATCTAAGCCGTCAAAATCACCCGGGGATCGTACCCGGCCTGAGCCACACCAACCCTTAACATGGTTGGATTTTTTGTCCCCGCAGATTTCGAACCGGTGACTTTAACATCACGGAGTGGCTTAACAACACACTCCATCACCGACTGTCCTACACCTCGGGGACGACTTAGAAAACTAGAATTACTTAAGGCCTAAGAATATTTTATTTTCTATTAACTGGGAAACTTTTAATGATACACTTGAAATTTTAAGACATATGGACCTAGGTGAATGCCAATTCTATGAATGTTTATCGTTATTTGAATTATGATGGATATTATGCAAGCTATTTCTAACTTGAAAATTTTGACATTTAAAGTTGTTGGTACGTGGAAACCGTATTGAGATTATGATTAAATGCATTTACATGATGATAATCAATGGATATGTATGGGTTTGTGTCCGTGAACATCGATCAGGAAACAGTATGGTATGAATTTTGTATGTGAAATTATATTGGTTCAAATGCATTGCTATGATGTGTGGACAAGTGCAGGTTTTTCAGGTGGCGAGATTGCCTGAAACTGAATATACGATGACAAAATTCTCAGCAACAGAGTGCCACTGTATGGTCCATGATAGGGTGTTGACCCTAGTTCTATTAGGAGGGGTGGAGGCATTTCCCACCTTGTATCCTCTCAAACCTGGAGTCATGGGAGGACAGTGTTAGCTCACGCTCCCCTAGACGTGTGATGATGACTTCCAATTGCCTGTCAGGGAAGCTTGGTTAAGAGAGTTGACACTTCCGCTTATAGGTTCTATCTGGAGTTAGGTCAATATAGTTAACACTCCAAGACAGTCCAGCCAGAGGAAGGATAGGGATGGAAGATGGAAGTAGTTTAGGGAGGAAGGATGACTAGAAGTAATTGAGAGTGTGTGGGGCTTTCGCATTATGGTAGAATTTTTTGATTTCCTCATTTTTTTAAAAATATGTACATATGTATGTTTATATTTACTTAATTGAACTACAATTATCTAAGTGAATGTTGATTGTGCTAAATTATTGTAATTGAGGGATTTCACGAACATTTTAAATGGTTTATTATCTTTTATGAAATGAATGATCTTATTGATTGGATTGGATGCATACAAGAATTACTTTAGTTGTGATAATTATTTTCATTAGTACATGTGTGAGCCATGTATGTGCTAGCTACACATGCATGTCTTGCACATGTACACTAGTATGTATAAGTGTTTTAAATTGATGATGTTGTTTATTTGATGTGGATGTATGAATCATATGTCATTACCCTTGTATTGTAAATTACTCTAACTTCGAGACGAAATTTATTGAAGGCTGGGTGTATGAAACAACCCAATTTGATTATTTAATTTTAATAGTTGTTAATTTAAATTTAATTAATTATTAAAATAAATTCAATTAGTCTTTTATTATTTTATTATTAACATCGAAGTGAAGTAATTAATGAAGGGATGAGGTTGTTGAGGAATTAATGAGGGGGATAAGGTAGTTGGGTAATTGAATGAGAGAGAAGGATAAGGAAGAGGGAAGGGGACTTGGAGGAGGGGTCTCATTCTATTTTGGAAAATTCTGCAAGAGGTGGAAGAGGAGGAGGAAAATTGGGAGAAAAAATTGTTTTGGGAACTCTCACAGGGAACTGTTGTTGCTGGGAACTTTGGGCTTGGGGGTCAGGAAACCGCAAGGATTCCGGAAGCTAGGGAGTCAGAGAGGTTGTTCCTAGTTGGTTGGGAGGTTAATATTTAGTTGGGCAGTTTGGCCAAGCACAAGAACAAGTGAACCAGGGGCTGAATGAACTAACCTGCAGGTGGAGGTAGGTATTTTACCAGTTGGTATGTTATCATTATGTTGTCGTTATTATGATGTTGTTGTTGGTGTTATTATGTTTTCTAATTTGTTATTATGTCTATTTACCAGTTTATTCCTGGTATAAAAAAAATCATGAAAGAAAATTCTAAACATTATTGCAGTTATTCAGTAGGAGATAAGGAATTATTTATTATTTTATTGAGGCCCTGAAATGAAGGCCTTACATCTATTTTGAAAGTTTCAGATTCAGATGAGGATTTTGTTGTGTGCATAGATACATGCAAGGAAGGTCTCAATGGAGTTCTTATTTAAAATGGACATGTCATTTGTTACGAGTCCAGAAAATTGGAGTGTGAAATAAATTATGCTATACATGAATTAGAGTTGATAGCCATAATACCTGCTTTAAGAATGTGGAGGCATTACCTCATGGGAATAAAATTTGAATTAAGGATGGACCATGATGGTCTGAAATATTTGTTTGAACAATCAACACTTAATGCTAGACAAACTAGATGACCAGAATTTCGTAGCGAATACAAATTTGACATCAAACACATAAAGGAAAAATAGAACAAAGTGGTTGGTGCAATAAACAGAAGGGTGCATAAAATGAATGATACAACTATTAGTATGTACAAGACGAATTTAAAAGATAGAATTCTAGAGGTTGTAATAGCAGATCAACATTATGTGCAAGTCAAAAAAACTTACAACAAAATGATATACAACATAAATATAAGGATTATAAGCTGGAAGATAATCGAATCCTTTTATTTCGAAACCAATTTTATGTTCTCAATTCTCAAGAATTGAGAAATTTAGTTCTGAAGGAGATGCATAATGTGTCATACGTCGAACATCCAAGATACCAAAAAACTATTATAGCTCTAAGAGGCCAATATTTTTGGCCTAGTATGAAGAAAGATGTCACTGATTATTTGACCAAATGTATGGAATGTTAGAAGGTAAAGGTTGAACATTGACATCCAACAGGATTGTTGCGGGCCTTGCCCATTCCTGAATGTAAATGAGAAGTTGTTACTATTTATTTCATTACCAAATTTCCTAGAACAACAAGGAAACATGATTCCATCATGGTAGTGGTGGAAAATCTTACAAATGTTTCACATTTCATTCTTGTGAAAGTAACTCATAAAGAAACCAATATTGCAGAAATTTATATGAGAGAAATTGCTAGGCTACATGGTGTTCCTAAGGAAATAGCATCAGACAGAAATCCTAAGTTCACTTCCAATTTTTGGAAGGGTTTATTTAGAGGATTTGGGATCAATCTAAATTTTAGTAAATCATATCACCCAGAGTCAGATAGGAAGACAGAAAGGATTAATCGGATAATTGAATATTTTTTTCTCTGGGAATACAACACAGGAAACCCTTGAGTACTTCCCCACATTTCGTGAATGGTAAACGAGGTAAAATGTTTGGCCTGATTACGGGCTTAACCCGGTAGGGACATCAAGTGAGGCCCTAAAAAATCTCATGGCCAGGGATTCGACCCTGAAACCTCAATCGAGCAAACAACGACACTCATCCACTTGAGCTAACCCACCAGACTAATTGGATAATTGAATATATGTTAAGAATGTATGTAATGGGCAAGCCTTCTAGATGGGAGGACTATATCTATTTAGTTGAGTTTACTTACAATAATGGGTAGCATGAATCATTGAAGATGAGCCTGTTTGGAGCATTATATGGTAGAAAATACAATATCCAAGTGGGGATAACCCAACAGACAAAGTCGTGATTGGGCCCAAGTTGTTAAAGGAAATGGAAGAATATATGATAAATATCATGCAAAATTTGAAAGTCACACAAGATCGGAAGAAGATATATGCCGATAAAAATAGAACAAATAGAGAATTCAAAGTGGGAGAGCATGTGTTTTTAAAAGTTAAAGCCAAGAGAAGATCGTTGAAACTAGGAAGTTTTTCAAAGTTGGCAGTAAGATATTGTGGGCCTTTTGAGGTCTTAGAAAATATAGGACTAGTTGCATACATGTTAGCATTATCTGCGTTCATCATAATTCATAACATGTTTCATGTTTCTTTATTAAAAAAGTATGTACCTGATTCTAATTATGTGATTGATTGGAATGTGATCTAGGGGGGAACACGAAGGATATTTCTGGGTGGACCCAGTGCACATCCTAGACCGGAAAGTCAAATTGCTCAAGAACAAATTCATCGGCTTGGTAAGGTTCAATGGACATGTTACGGTCCTGAAGACACTACATGGGAGCACGAACAAGCCATGATGGAAGCATACCCGCAAAGTTTTGAAAATTTTTAAGAAAATTGAATGTAAATTTGTACATAAGTAAATGAAGACTCCATTTCAACAACTGAAGTTCCCAGAGCCACAACTCTAAGATTTTTTGTCCAACCAATGTGTAGGTTGAGGGGAAAAGTGATTTGTTGGTTTGAATTTTTGTGTGAGTTATTAAGTTGCAGAATTATCAAATATTTTGATATAATGTTTTTATATATGTCAATGTGTAAACTGCATGGTTATGTGCACTCAGGACGATGCAGTTTGTAGTGGGAGGCGAATGAAACATCCCCGTTTTCAAACCCAAAATTAGCGATATGTATTGTAAATGTAGTATCTGACCGGGAGCTAAGCGATGTATATTGTGAATGTGATGCATGACTGAGAGACAATATGTAAATGATGTAAACTAAAATACAATGAATAAATGTATAGTCAATTGTAAATGGACAGGGATAGAGACTTGGGAGATAAGTATGCACAAGAGAGGGAGGGGATCCAAGGGGGGGGATAGTTTACCCATGTCTATTAAACCAAAACCTGTTTGTTATTTCCTTATAAATTATCCTTACCATGAAATTTTCATTAGTTGTTGAGTGTTCTAGAGCCCAATCATTGAATTCATGTAAGAGGGTTGGTGTGAGAGTCATTTTCCATAGTTACTGAGAGCATGGGGGTTGAGTACAATCAGCTTGAGGAAGAGTACAATTCAAGCAAGAAAGAAAAAGGGAGGAAATTCATATGGGGGGAGACCAAAATTATGCATTCACGTTTTTGCCTATAGAGCAGTTTTTACATGGATTTTTCTGGACAGCAATGGAGTTATGAGTATTGAAGCTTGAAGGCAGTTATTGTAGGCATGTTTAGCTATTGTTTGGAGCTGTAATGTCATGGAGAAAGAGGTTGTGTGTTTGGGAGTAAGGAGTTGTTCAAAATTCGTCAAGGAAACATGTGTTTTGGCCGTTGAGAGAATTTGTGTTGCAACTGTAGAATTCTTAAAGCCCCAACAAATAGAATTATCGTCCAACCTGTGTTGGAAGCCCTGGAAGGGAGTGGAAAGTCTCGAGGGACTGTGAGCAGTGAAGGGGGATTCTATCCCTTAGATTGTGATGGTTGAGGAGAATAGAGTAGGTGGAATGAAATTAACTATGAGTTTTGACTGTTGAGAGGGGGACATTAGCCAGCCTTAGGGACCATCGTCTCTTTTGGATTCATAGACCCATTTCAGGGTGTCTTGTTATTGATAACTAGAACAACAAGACTACGATTGGGAGGAACTTCCATCTGCTACAGCGGACTACACATTTTATAAGATAAGTATTGTTATTTGTGGTGTTCATGCGTGTATAATGCTTATATAGTTGTTGTGCAATTCACTTTAAAATATATTTGGTTATTATTGTTTTTTGTGAGCAAAATGATGCACTTTAATCCCTGTTTATGTGGTTGAGTGTTGGTTTATGTATTTAGTTGTTGTTTTGTACAATAAGAGTAATTATATTTACATTTTTATTGAGTATGGGTAACTAAATGAACTTGAATTTCATGATATGTGTTATTTTCCGCATTTAAATTTAGTATCAGAGATGTTCATTAAGTCATTTTAGTAGTGATGTGACCCAATTGGGGGATGGGTACATTACATCACATATAACATCCATTAAGCCAAACTCTATTGCTACAATAAGACTCGTCAATGTTGTTAATGATAATTGAGCTAGAAACTTCTTCACAGATAGAGCTAATTGTTCTTCAATCAACATCAACAAATCTATATGTGTATAGAGTCTTGTTTCTTGATGTATGTGATGCTAAAATATATACAACCTAGATGTGCATCAACACAACCTTCATTAAACTCTATAAGGTAGCACGTGCATCTTTTTTTATCCCTCCAGGGAGGTTAGCACCTAGATCTTTTTTTTCCATCTAAAATATGTATATATAAAAATGAAAATACACCTAACTCTCACCAAAAAGAAAAACCATGTAGACATGACAAGGATACTTCCAAATATCAAGATGGAGCCCTATGCAACATTATTAGGCATACAATCGAATGTAATTAGATGGCTTTTTATACCATGTGATAAGATTTTTATAACCAACCCATATTTAGACCATTGCACAAGTGACACACATAAGTGTGCCAACGACCTTTTCTTGTCTAGTGATATTAACTTTAACTTTCTCCACTCTAGGGAAGAAACGAACATGAAGAATATATTGCCATTACAATGTTTACGATTTGTTTTTTGTGAACATGAAGAATATATTGCCATTACAATGTTTATGATTTTCTTTTGTGAAGAAAAGACCCATATACTCTATTTATATGAAAATAGATAATTTTTTAAAGACCCGTATACTCTATTTATACGAAAATAGATAATTTTTTTAAATCATTATATATGTAAAGGTAAAATATGAGTAATTTGATTTATTTTTTAAAATTATTATCCACTTTAAAAAAATCGTTCAAAAATTAATTATATATAAAAAGTAGATGTTTATAATTTGGAAGTTGTACCAATATCAAAAGATTATTTTTTTTTGTTTAGTTCTCTATCCGATTAAAATTCATATGTTGTTTTCAGAATTTAGATTTCCAACATGTTGCAGCTTCCAATTTAGGAATGTGGCCATAGCAAATGTCAAAATGGATACTAGATTTAGTGCTACTAAATCAAATATACACAAGTGTAGTACAATCCTTGAAAATAGCAATTCTTAGTGGTTTTAGTAACGAGACATTAATAATTGATTAGATATGCCTCTGTTGCAAAGGTGATTCTAGAAGATGAATGCAAGTGCAAGTAGACAATAACAACGCCGTGTTAACGCTAATTCTAGACGATGAATGCCAATAGACAATAACATAGTGAAATAAGATGCAAGGTGATCCACAAATTAATATATATATATATATATATATATATATATATATATATATCATGGCCACTGCAAAATTGACATCCCATAGAAAAACTCATTGTTATTTAGGAAGGAATCTAATTATATATTCAAATTACTTATTTGTAGCTACTTTTTCAATTTGTATCTCACAAAAATAAAGTAATTCATTCCATCTATGGATGCAATTCTAACAATGATGTACATCCCTCTCAGTGATACATGAATCGTAATCTCAACAAGGGTTTTCAAAATCTTAAATCCCTGGAATCAAACCATTATCATAACACTACTCATTCACCCACAACTTTTCTTCAATTCATCGTATTATCATAACACTACTCATTCACCCACAACTTTTCTTCAACTGATGAATTGGAAGAAGATCGGTTTAGTAATCTTCTTATACCCACAATTAATAAGACTTCAATAGTGAATCGATTAAGATGGTATGAAACATACTAATCATGTATTAAGTTTTATTTCAGTGGAATTCACAAATATTTGGCAATGGAAGTAACAAGTTTGGATTTTGCTTAAATTTTTCATCATGTGTGAAAAAAAAAAATATTGATGATGCGAGGTCTCATCATAAAATTCGTCATATCAATAACCTCTCACAAACTATATTTTAATAACATGTTGGTTGCATCTAATCTCAACTTATATCGATTTCATTACAATAGATTTTGTCACACTATGAGGATGATCATGATAAAAAACATTGAGACACACGTCATCTAATCTTCATGAGGTTGATTCATGCTAAATACATCAAACTTCATCACAAGGAGGCGAGCCTCCTCAACACAATGTTGTAACCCTGCCTCCTCAACACAATGTTGTAACCCTGTAATATTCATGAGGTTGATTCATGCTGAATACATCTAACCTCATCACAAGAAGGCAAGTCTCACAATGCTATAAGCACCTATATTCATGGCAATTCCACATTAGCTTTAGAAAGCATATGTTGACAGATGTAGATACAGAGTGATAGATCCAAATTTATGCCATTTTTTGGGAGGTGTCACACACCCAAGAGTCATGCCCAAGTCCATCCTTGGCATCTCATGGATGTGTGGCACCGCGACGATTCTCACTTGGCAGCTTGGCTCAACCAATGATATTTCACCCGAACTATGCCTCTTCACCTAGAGCATACCCATACTTTGTTCTCTTCTACGAACAAGTCACATTCTTACTCTATGCAACTCAGTTGTATAGTTAGACATTTCTTAGCATTCTTTAACACATAGTCAATTTGGAATACAACATAAAACATGCGAACACAAGACACACACATATAGTGTGGGCGGAACCAACGGTGCCTAATACCCGACTTCGTTTACTATATTGTGAAACATAAACAAATATTTACAAATAAGGCATTATCGTCCCAGTTACATAGATGGGCAGAGTCTCACGAGTCTACCTTACACATCAGAACTCTCCAGACTTGTAGTTCTATCACACCAAAACTTTTTATGTTTCTCCTCCTTGTCTTAGCCTAAGGTGTGCCCCACTTGTGTGCCTAGCCTCATATGCCATGTCTCTTGCTTTCACTTTTTTCTTGCCTTCCTTTGGTTGTGTTCCCTTAATCTTATAGGGACTCCAAGGGTCACTTGTGAAAAACATCATGTCTTTTGGGTGTGTCGTGCCCCTTCATGAATCATCACACTCAACCGAACCGTCGTGCCCCTCCATGGAACCAGTGCATCCAAGCAAGCCCATTCACCCATCAATCATTGCATCTATTGGACTGACACACCCCATCCTTGGATGCATGCCCCTTGCCTTGTGCTCTTCCTTTTGTCGATCATTGTGACTCTCCATGGGTGTGTTGATGGAGTCATCCAACCTCTCTAGTGTGCCCAAGTTGCCTCACCCTTTCCCAAACACAACCCAAGTCTTTGTTAGCCGTCACAAGGGAAGAAAGGTGTGTGCTCCCTTGGGCTCGCATGTCACCATCGTGCCCCAAGGTGCTCATATCCACACCCATAATACAAACATTTTGCTTCCTCCTTGTGCTCTTCGTTCGTTCCGTTGTCGAATCTTCCCAAGGAATGCGAGCACTCGAGGGGTGTCCAAAAGGCCTTACAAGAGGGAACAATGTGTGTTCTCTTTGTTTACATGTTTGTTCTATTTACACCACATAGAAAAATTAATTTATATTTCTAATAGAAATATCTTTAGGGTTATTATTAAAAACAATAATTTAAAAATCACTCAAACATTTCCATCTGTCCATTTAGAAAGAATGTTAATTCTAATAGGTTGTGGTTACTATTTTAAAAATTAATAAATATTTATTTCAAATTATGATTACACTAGATTTCAGATTACTTACTTTTGGGCAAAAGGGGATGAGTAGTAGGGATATGCTCTGGACCACTAAAACTTATGGTACTTGTGCCTGAAAATATTCAATGTATCTCCACATAAATGTTGTTGAGTTGCTGCCATAAATTGACGAGAACGTTCCTTTGCTCCATATTATGTTTAAAATGAACGCTGGAGGGGAATAATATAATCCTTTGTAAATCTTGCTTTAATGTGTTTTAATAGGAGATCTCCTCGAGCCTTTCGCTTATTAATGACAATCCTTTCAGACCTGTATGGTAATTTATTAGCATTAAAATCATAGTAAATGTGCATTGGGAAGGGCGTGAGGGTGGTGGGAATGGACAAGAGCAAAATATGATTTGAGATTTTTGTGAACCCGGGAACCTGCAAGTCCGCGATGGTATAAGGTGTGAAATTGGATAAGTATAGAATGACGAGGTGGTCGGGCGGACTCATCGTAGGCAGAATGAGACTTGGAAGTTTAGGGATTCTGGGGATCAAAATGTAGATCACATAACTTTTTGGTGCAATGTGTACATCACGGAACATGGGAGCATGAGAGTTCGACCCGACCAACCTAGGAACCCGCGATCATAAAATCGGCTAAGTATGGAACAATAGTGTGGTCCGTTATACTTGTGATGTGAAGTTATAGATGGAGATGAGAAATCGTAAGTCCAACATCCCAGAAACCCGTGGTCTGAAAAATGCAACTAAGTGTAGAACTAGAAAGGGATAGTAGGAGGGAAAAAAGAAAACGGAAAAAAGGGAGAAGTATAGAAGAGGGAAAAGAAAGGGAGAAAAGAATTTGGTAAAATAGAAAAGGGTAGGGAAATTTCGGAAGTGGGAAATGACCTCAACACTGCCTTTCTCAAGAATTCAATTGTTATATCTATGTTGTCAACAATTTTCAAATCATGATTTCCAATGGTGGTTCCATGAAATGTCGAGGATGTTGTGAAAATGTGCACCTACAAATTTGTCAGTATAATCTGAAATATCACATGTTTGTAATTGACATGGTTGGTTGTGACATTTTTCTGGTGTTGAATGGTTGTACACTCTTGGCCCCATAACCATGGGTTTTAACACTAATACATATGGGGTCAAAATTCGACAAAATATTACGACGATATGAATTAAATTACTTGTGCCATCACAAATTACTACTATTTAATTCATTTTTTTTGAGCTCCCCGAAGTTTTTCATACTTTTGATGCACGTCTCATTGCTTCAGTTGTACTTTCAACACATGTCTCATTGTGTCGCTATCATGACGTCAGGGAGCCATATATCAACAAAAGTTTCACTTCTTGTTAGCAAGGTATGCTCATTGATATAACAACGCAAATTCAATATTTTGTCCATATATAGATGAGAGTTAAAACATGCTTTTCTCTATTGATAACAATGCAAATTTTCATTCATATATCGACTAAAACGCACACACTCATCAAAATACTGACAACATAACACTTTGACCTAGTCATATTTGATGTTCTCAATGATCGTCATAAGTTTGAACATCCGTCGATATACCAAAAATGTTTGCAGGTATTTAAAAAAACTAAATAGTCATTTGAAAGTACTTCAAGGTCATTGACTTACTCAGGTTTGACGTGGTCAACAAGCGTTAGAAGTGCGACGAAAGTTAGAGTTTTAGACAATTTAGTTGTAGGTATGACATCTATAAAAGCTTAATCATTTTTTCATTATTCAATGCATGTAATACTATCTTTTCTATGACCTGCGCCTTGTTTCACATAAAATTCTTGATTTATATAGCTTGGAAATTGGACGTAGTCTAAAGGTTAAATTAGAAATTTTTAATATCTCGTTGTCTTGTTTTAAATACTCATGACATAACCGACCAACTATTTTTTGTGGGGACAAAAGTTTAATTTCTATAGTAAATAGGTATGAACATGTCTACTCAATTGCTTATATTGGCCTAGTTCTCTTTTATAATTGTTTAATGATTTACTTACTCTCTTGTAGTGAAGCTTTGAAGCTTATGTGGTAAAAATGTATATATTTATATGGTTAATTTTGATCTCTTGACTAATTGTTGACTAATAATCTTATAAACGTTTAGTAAATCAACGACGACAATGGCTTAATTAACTCCATACGTACAAACAGGGTTAGTATTCGATGACAATTGTACTGTAAGAAAATATTTGTATATTATACTAATATTGCATCTATAGTGGTTTTTTTTGTAATAGGAAATCCAAATGCCAATTAATAATAACAACATTACGCATCGTGAAGAAAATGAAAGGAATATTGTTAGCTTAAAGGAGAAATTGGAGGCAAGGGAAAATGTGAAACTTGAATGCCCTTGCAATAAATGCAAGGGTTTTAACAGAAGATCACTTTTTTTTAACACAGTTAAGAAACATTGTTGGAAATATGGGCACATTGAAGGGGGGCTCTCATATCGTCCCATGGTAAGTTATTCAATATTATTATATATTTTACTCTTTGTATTGAATGTATTTATAAAATTTATTATATATATGAAAAAATATATTTCCCTAGAGAGTATTCATAGCAATACACATGGAAAGATTTTCCACTTGTTCTTCCATACAAATGGAAACCAGAACATGTGACCTACAAAATAGACAAGCATGTTTTTGTTCACAGTGCAAAAACAAAACTAATCCTAACTCAAATTGTAATCGTGGCCTCTCTAGACTTGATAACATAAGAACAGAAAAACTAGACAGTAGGAAAACCTAGGTGACCCTCATTGTTGGGACAGTATGGTCATGCAGGAGAGAAAATGAATGGTTGGCAATAGGTTGGGCACCTTTGCTTGGCAGGTGTTGACGGGCGAAATTGACCGTTCGTCAACTGGAAGAGTGAATCTAGTCTGGGGTTGTCTAATTAACCCAAGCCGTTTGGATTGACTCACTCTGACGGGTTTAATGGCTCCGTTGGCCAATCTAAAGTCCCAAGGGAAGCGAAAAATAACTAAAAGAAATGCAATAACTTACTA
>JASDQU010105613.1:86947-104435 GCA_032191745.1 Picea mariana
TTTAGGATGAGAATATATTTCTTGATTTGACTCGCCTCTTCAAAGGCTTCTAACAACATGGCTTTCTTGGACCTTTTTACCCAAATGGCTATGTTTTGATGTAAGGCTTTCGTGTAGTATGTGACGATAAGATTTTCGGCAGGCATTGAGTCCGTGGGGATTCGATTCTTTAATGTCAGGAACCTTTAATTAAAGTCTTTTATCTTTTCTTTGGGGTTCATCTTTAAACAAGAGAGTTCCATGACTAGGACTTCAAGAGATTTGTCGTCTCCAAATTTCTCAAGGAAACAGGACTCGAATCTATCCCATGACACAATGGTGTGGGGTTGTTGGGAAAAGTACCAGGTAGAGGCATTGCCTTCAAAGGTGTAGGGAAAAATTCTACATAATACGTCTTTATGTTCAACACTATGGAGCCTAATGGCTAACATGAATTTTTTGATATAATCCTCAGCAATCTTCTTGGATTCTAGGTCAAATTTAGGGAGCCATTTCTCCGGATGTTTAGGCAAAGGATGTTGGGGCCCAGTTATGGCCACTTCATCTTGATCGAGCCAAGGCTTGGCGGGATTGTTTGGATTGGCCATAGGTGTGGCTGGCATCAAAGGCTGAGATGAGGAACTACCTTCGTCTGATGATTCTTCTCCAAAAGAAGAAGGAGATGAAGGGGGTGGTGATGGTGGAATACCAGATCCTCCTACTGCAGGAGTGAGGATGTGATCTGGATCCGTAGGGTTTAGGGTAAGATCAGTACCTTCAAGTTGCTCCCTGATATCAGAGAAGTCTAATGGTCGGTTCAAAGGCCAACCTGGTAGTCTGATATGGGCCAAGGCACTATGCGTCCTTAAGAGGGATTGACGAACAATTTCGTATACGTCGTCCCCTAGGGGGTTTGGAGTTACTAGTTCAACGGTGATCTGTGGATTGTCATTTGATGTGGTTGTTGTTTGAGGGAAAATGTTGTTGTCAGAACGACTTCTTGTTACTATAGGTGAGCGAGTAGGTGGGGGAGGATTCTTGCGACCTCCACATGCCATTAATAGTATTCAAGCCCTCCTTCTAGCGTCATTTGTTGACAGGCGAAATCGATCGCTCATCAACTGGAAGAGTGAATACAGTCTGGGGTTGTCTAATTAACCCAAGCCGTTTGGATTGACTCACTCTGATGGGTTTAATGGCTCCGTTGGCCAATCTAAAGTCCTAAGGGAAGCGAAAAATAACTAAAAGAAATGCAATAACTTACTAAATAATAATCACTGAAATATATATATATATATATATATATATATACAGTTTATCTAAATAATAGTTCTATTTATCATATATACAATATGTATAAATCACGAGTTTTAATCTGAACTCATAAAAATCGAATGTAAAATGGTTCTTTTAATGACGGCAATAAAGAAAGAAAAAGTACTAATTGTTTTTGGTTTGTTTTCTTGTTTATATGCATTCATAAGATCAAATATTAAACTACTTAATTAAACAGAAAGATATAGATGGTGAAAATTATACTATATATAAAAACTTCTATAATAAGAAATCAAATGAAATAAAAGAACATACTAACCTATTAATCACTTAAGGAGTATGCATCCAAATGTTTGCGTAAATCGTGCATTAGTCCATCCACGAGATAAATCTGCTATGCATCTTCACATTGTTTGGTACAAAAGCTAAACTGTGCATTCACTGGTGTATTTAATTGATAAAACAATAAGACGCAAAATAATTACAGTGATATAATAGACTACAAGCGATAACACATGAGATAAATCCTACAGTTACAGCTTGCATTTAATCAATCAACATATTTAAGGTAAACTTCATAATATGAATTGAAATATCATTCAATTGTCTTGATAAAACTGAAGCATAAAATCATGAACCATGAAGAAAAATTATCTTGACTACAAAACAATCTGCGAAGATGAAAGCTATCTACAGTCATTCAATTACCAAGATAAACAAATTATAGATGACAACAACATTCACAGATGACTAAAGCATAAAGTAAATATTTGTTATGTCTAAATTTGAGTATAAACTGTTCACAATAAGCCCCATGCCAAGATGCCTCTGTTTACAAAATGATAGGTTTATAAAGGCCTCAGGAAAGATAATTGTTTATGTTCCTGAGATCAAATATTTTTTTCAAAAATAAAGGGGGATGCAACCACCTTGATTCTACTAAATCCTCCAAAACTAATAACAGTTCATTTATGTTCATACAAAATGCATGATTGTAAGGTCTCAAGGATGCCTCAGATATGGGTTGCTGAATATCCTGAAAGAAAAGGAAAATAGGAAGATTTTAGATACATTTTCAACCACTACTTTACACAATTCGAATTAACATAACTGGTTACAGAATCTTTCGATTTTGTAGCTAGTTATTATAGTAAATAAAATCCAAATAAAACAACCTAATTTTAACAATATAATCCTATTTTAAAATGAAGAATCATACCTCCAACTAATGAAATCAAATCATATCAAGTAACCTTGGAATTCACAATGGCTGTTGCAGCCTCCACGTTTTTAAATACTACGTTGCCTATTGTCTTTATACGCTTTTCTTTGCCTTGAATAACATATTCGAGTCTCTGGTTTTCGCTCGTTAAAACATCAATCTGATCCTTTAAAGCCTTAACGCATGACTGTAGGATAGGGATATCAGTATAATATCTATCAATCCATGATAGACAGACTTCACAATTTGACTGTGCAATGGTTGCATGGGAACAAACTTGGTTGTGAACCGGAGCACCCTCCATACTGACAGTGGATTCATTAATTAATTTGACACCAGGAAACTCTGGATTATTTTTAAGACAGAGAGGTAAATTGTCAACAAAATTGTAAGGCCGATCAAGGTGTGGCTTGAGTGACTGAAAGTCTTCTGCAGCGAGGAACCTCTCGATTTTAGAGTCTGGGATTTTGTGGACTTCGATCATACTGATTGAACTCGGATGAGAATTTGACTTGTTACGAAGTCTCCTAGAAATTAGCCTGCCAGCTCTTTTGTTTTTAAAATTGATATCAATATTACTCTTAGATCTCTTTCCTGTAGGTTTATTTACATTTTTAACACATTCGTTTGGATGTGTAATCTGTTGACAGGCATGTTTAATGACCTTGGAATCGATCAAGGGTTCGTTGTTAGGGGAAAAGACACAATTCTGGGGAGGTGAGAGAGATGTCGTCGGGTGGACAAGGGTCTCCTCAACCACGAGTTTATCTACCTCCCCCATATCAGGGTTACCATAGCCATTTCAAGTTATGAACGAATCCCAGCTATCATTCTGTGACTCTAATTGATGTATGAGCAGGATTTTAACTAGGCCGTGATGAAAAAGGCTAGAGTCTGACCGTTGTTTTTTGTATCTTTTCCCCATTTTATAAAGACTCCTCAGTAAGTAATACGGCATATTCAAAGGGAAACCCATAAAAATCATAGGCAGACGCAAATGGTACAAAACTACAAGCTCGAAACGTCCCTCACAGGTAACAAATTGCTTTACCACAGTGAGCAAATTGTGCCACTGAGCTTTTAGGAAGGAAATGGGCATACCTTTATCACAGCTTGTTATTTTCCAAGATGTAAATAGCAGGGTCCAAGGAACTTCTTCCACTTTTGTGTTTTTAAACCACCTTTGACCGCTTGCTAGTAACCCTGTGGCTTGACTCAGGAACTCCTCGGTAACCTCCAGTTGCACATCACCAACTTTCTCTCTACAACCATCAAAGGAGAAAGCGAATTCTTGGGAAACCTGTAAATTGAAACCCTGAAACTTCCTAATGAAAATGAGCTATCCACTTCTCTCCAAATCTCCTTTGGCATCGTCGTATAAGAGCAGAGTTTGAAGGCCGTTTGGTTCAACTCTCACAACAGAAGCCATGATCGATGAAAGGGTAATGAATCAGACACAGCACACAGAGAGGGTTTGCAAAGACAGCCCAGAGCCATAACCCAAGCCTGTGACATTCCAACAATGAATGGTGTATTATCATAAATTCATAACGATTAGATGGGTGTTTATTGAAACGCATGCGAAAAGGGTTTGAAAATCCCAAGGGCAGTTTCGGGAATGGTGTTTGCCTGCAAATCATAATTCCACCTTTGCATCTAGTACGAGTCTAGGACCAAAACATTAAAATGAAAAATGAGTGTGTGCATTGTGGGTTCTATCACAAGGTTTGGGTGAGTCAAAAATCCAAGACTTAGCAAAAGAAATGTAAAGCCAAGAACCAAACAAAACCATACCAAAAAACAAATTGTGGGGGTCCTTTGATTCATGTAACCATCAATCTCTAAGCATTTTTTATGTTGAAAGGATCGAAACAAAGAGAGTAACTCTTCATGGCAAGGAACCAAAATCATTAATAAACTGTATGAATAACTTGCTTTTGACAACATTTTAGAACAGAAAGGTAACACAGTCACAAATTTTCATGCTTCCATTCATGAACGAAGCATTAAAGATAATAATAGGAAAAAGCGACAACTTACAATTGTTGTTTCAAAAATTGCATCATGAAGAGTAATAAAAACAAATAAGTTTAGTTAGGTAGCTATGTAGATCAATTAATTGATATAAAAAGTTAACAAACATTGTTGAGCTACCAACAACAAGCTCACTTGAAAGGGAGTTGAACAAGATGTCTAGACGACGTCTGAGGATATCCTGCAAGTGGTGTTCGTCAACCATGTCCCGTCACATTTCAAAGATTAATTGCAAATGATATTCTGAGAACCTGAGGGGATTGGGCAGCTATGGTGCAAGGGCTACAACTTTTGGAGGCTCTTTAACATTTGGTGGAATTGGCATATTTGTTTCCTCCAACCATTTTGGAGGAATCTCTTCCTCAACCAAACAATCACCCAATTATATCACAGGGTCGATGCTTTGAGGTTGTTGTTCCAAACTTCACGGGGGTTCCTAAGTGTTCGAGGCAATGCACAGGAAATAGTCTGGAGGGGATTGGAGCAGAACCAGAGGGATTTGTTCCTTGATGTAGGTAATTGCATTGTCTTCATCAATCCAATTTTGATCAGATTGGGGAGGGCCAACATATCTGATGAAGGGGATATGGGGCGAAGAGAGGGCTTAAGAGGGGCCAGTTCAATGATGTTGGGATGCAAAAATGTAATGGGTCATCCCATGCTTCGGCTTGCCTCGTTTTCACACTATTGGAAAGGCACAGACGAGAAAAATATCCCAACACCAAAAGGGAGAAATACCAAGACAAGAATGTGAATCCAGAATGAAATAACAATTTCTATGCTTTACCTCCATGAAGAAAGATGAAGTGACAGGGAAAGGTTCCATAAAGACCAAAGTGATGGCATTGATCTTCCTCATACCTGCTCTAATAAGCCTCAACTATTGTTGCATGTGTGACATTAAAACCTCCTTCATGTGTAGGTGCACTACCCCCCTTCCTGAGTGAATGATATGCATAATGAGTTGATGGGGAGGAAGGGTGGTGATCGTGGGTGTTAACTACGACGGGCGCATGTGTTTTGAGTGTTTCTTGAGGGCCAAGTGTCACCCCATATGGGGTTGTTTTAATATTTGTTATAAACACTAATTTTGTTGATTAATTTTTGTAATTATAAAGAAAAATCCTCCTAGGTGTTTATCACCGGAGAATATGCAGTGCATAGTAGTAGTAGAAATATTGTTGTATAGGTTGAGGAATATGGTCATATGGATATTTAAGATCATCAAGATCAAGTTAATTCTATGGAATTATAATATGACACCAATAATATGGTTGAGCCAGATGAGGGGAAAAATATATTAATCCAGGACATATTTTCTCATATCGATGAGGATGACAACTTTGATGATATTCATGATATACCTTTTCTTGAGAAGGCACAACAATCCCTTTATGAAGGCTCAAGAAAAAATGTTCTCTCAGCTATAATGTTGCTAGCGAACTTGAATGTATTGAATGGTTTTTCAAACACTTTTCTCACATAGATCTTCAGGTATGTAATGATATATTTTTTCACATCTACGTAAATGTCGAAATTCTTTTTCTCTTTTTTTAATGTCAATTAATGTGTAATATATTAAGGATGTTATATTTATGATTACTATTATTTACATTAACTAGTTATTTTTTCTCTGGTAGATTGTTAGGTGAATTTTTCTTACCACCATCAAATAATTTACCTCACACATACTGAGAGTTATCTTCCATTATGAAAGATATTGGAACGTATTATCAGGCTATTGATGCATGTCCTAGTGATCATATTATATATTATGGACAATATGTATCGAAAATTAAATACCCACAATGTCAAATCAATAGATATCGAATCGATCAAGTAACAAAAAAGGTGCCTCACAAGGTTCTTCATCATATTTTGATAATTCCATGTTTGCAACAACTATTCAGGTGTGAAATCATAGCACAATTTATGGATTACCATGCACGTCACATAAGTGGAGATGGTGTTCTTCGAATGCCTACATATGCTTCTACACTTAGGTACATCGAAGAAAGATAGTCTATTTTAAAGAAGAACCTTGTAAAGATAAGATTTCATTAGGAAATGATAGTGTCAATCCATTTGGTGAGCTCAGGTATATTTACTTAGTGTGGCCTATTCTTTTTATAAAAAATACCCTTCGTCCTTCGATGTCAATAAAGAGGGAGCACACAATGTTGGCAATTATTTTTCCAGGTATTTGTTTACAATATTTGTTTGAACATAGTGCCATTTCATTTGTACTCTTATTCATTATTAATGCATTGTTTCTTATACATAAGCAATGTATTAATTACATGTACTTTCAAATAAGTAGATAAGTACCAAGTGAAATATATGAATTTCTATGTCAAGCCTCTCGTCGACGAGCTACTAAATTTATGGGTTGGAATCATTATGTACAACATCTCTAGACCAATAGGGAAAAATAAATTTCAATTCCATGGAATACTTACATGGAAAATCCATGATTCCCTAGGGCTAACACATTTTTGTGGTATGTAACATCACACTAAACACTTTAATATTATATAATTTTATGAAAATATTATGCATGTTTCTAATATTAATTCCTTGTTATATAACTAATATTACCTGTCAAATTATTAATCCATATCTTGCAGGTCTTCAAACGAAGGGTAAATTTGCATTTCAAGTTTTTGGTCCTAGGGTGAAATCTCGTCATTCAAGAAGTTTAGGAAATGAGGTGGTTGATGAGTATAGGAACTTCCCCCCTAAGAACCATAGGTATCAAAAAATTGAAAACCATTTTTTCAATGGGAAAGAAGAGACTGCATTAAAATGACTAAGAATGACACCTCACCTATGGAAGTTGGCATATAATAGAAATCATCATCAAGGTAAGAAATTCAACTATGTATCGCAAAAAACGTTTTACAATTTTTATTTGTATTGAATCATGTTCACCATATATAAAAATTATTGTTGTATAATTAATTGATTTATGTTTCATAAAGGTCGTCAAGGCAGTAATGGGAAGCTTCCATGATGAATGAAAAATTACTTCGTACAATTATGTATGTTTCCCTACTATGTGCACCTACAAATAGTTCATTTGTTTGATACAATGCATATCGGGAAGAATATAACCAAAAAATTGTGGAGAATAATAGATGGAAAGAATGATAAAAAAAAAGTTTTCAAAATTTGTAGTGACATTTAGGAAGCCAATCATGCAATGCACGATTTGATTGATTCAAATAAAAATGTCGAAGACTGGAATCGTCTTCAATGGTTATTTACAGAGAATGAAAGAAATGTTGTAAGAGAGGCGATTCGAAAAATTAAATTTCCCATGGGATTCTCTTCAAACATAAAGAATATCTTAACAAAACGAGGTTACTTTGGTCAGGTAAAAACTCATGATCGATATACCTTCATTAAGGTAATTATTTTGATAGATTTCTATTTTGGTAATACTTCTTTTTAGTATTTTAATTTTGTTTTCTTTTCAAAAAATAATGTGTCATTTTTTTTAATTACAGTATGTTCTACCTCTATCTCTCCTTGACAGCTTTGACAACAACGTAAAACAAGTTATATACAATCTTGGAAAATACATGAGGTAAGAAAAATGTTTGTTGCAGAACTTGTTGTCATGTACTATTTTACTTAAATTAATGTATATACTCTGTTGTTGAAATGTATGATTTTCTTGTATAATCATGTGTAGGTGGTTTTCATTTAAATAAATCCATCAAGAAGATACAAAATATTGGAGAAGATAAATTCCTTGGCTAATGTGTGAAATGCACAAGTATATATCTCTGACATTTCTCAATTCTCAGGAACACTACTTCATACACAAAGTTGAGGAGATTTAAATGTGTGTACCTGTACACACAAGCTCAATGTGGATGGTGGAGAGGCACTCGAAATCATTGAAGGATTTTGTTAGACAAAGAGCATTTCTTGAGGGTTCTATGGTGGAGGGATATATGGTATATCAATCCTTGGTGTATATTAGTCAATATCTTCCTAAATTAGCAGTAGGAATGTCAACTCCATCAACAAATTTAAAGGGGAGGTCTTGGAAAGTGAAAGGTAATTATTAGATGGTAGCTGAAATCTATAATACTTTGCACTATTAAATTTTATCTATATTTTACTTATTAATTAAATTTTATTCTTCCATCAATTACTAAACTTTATTATTGTTAGTAATTTTTATTCTTTTTTCCTACAATTGGTTGAGAGTGGGATGCACTAGATTTATTTGTCGCTAAAAATATTGATTGGATCAAGTTATGGATAGATCAATGTAATATACAATGTAATGGTAGGTTATCATGGGAAGGGGTGGCTACATTGCTTAAATAATCTCATCATAATCAATACACTAATATTACTCATAGGAAAATCAATTTAGCATATGGTTTAAAAGATAAACATGAAAACATATATATAATTCACTCATATCATGTTTCATTTATTTTCCATTATATTAATCTAGGTCATGGTGTGTTTTTTTTTATAATTTTTTACAAAGTCTAAATATGTTTATTTGTTGACAATGCATTTTTTATTTCTCGGGCATATTGCAGTTGAAACAGTGAAAGTTTATGTGGTGCAATGGCCATAAATTTCGCATCAAAAAGTTGGATGAAAACAAGAAAACTTTTTATAGTGGGATAATTGTAGTCTTTCATGTCACTAATGTTTCCTCGATAAGTGACAGGAATCAAACAATATCCAAAAATAGATACTATGGGTATTTGAATGATATAGTTCAGTGTGACTTTAATTACTTCACGTTAGTTATGTTCGATGTCAAATGGTACAGGTTACGAATGAATGAGCGTGATCCTGAAATAACTGTTATTGATCATGCCAATGAACTTACCATGGTTAATACAAGTACATTTGAGCTCTATACAAAAAATTATGTTCTTCCAATAAAATGTGAGAAGGTATTTTATTCATAGGTTCCAGGTAAAGTAGGTTGGTCATATGTTGTTAGATATGATCCAAGAGGAAGGCCTGTAAAGTATAATGTACCGGAAGAAGATGATATTGAAGAAGAATAAGTTGCAGAGGAGCATGAGGTAGATGTAATCTTAGATGAAGAAGTCAAATAATTTCAACAAGATGTAGATGAAAATTATGTTCTCGATGATTATATTGTTGATGATATTATGATTGAAAATGAAATTCATGATGATGTTGATCTGGCCAATCCTTTCAACATCGATTATGAATATGATGATACATATGTATATATGGATGAAGAGTAATATCAATGATATCATCGTCATCATCGTCACCATAATTATTGCCATTGTTGTCATTGTTATCACCATAATCAACATTTTTTGTCATTTTCATCACCATCATCATCGTGATTGTCATCATCATCATCATCATTTTCATCGTCATCATCGTCATGGTTTTCATCATCATCATCCTCATTTGTCATCATCATCATCATGGTTTTCATCATCATCATCATCATATGTCATCATCATCATATTCATTTCCATCATCATCGTCATCATCGACATTTCCATCATCATCATCTTCCATTTTCGTAATCTTTTTCATCCTCATTGTTAGCATCATCGCATCATTTTCATTGTCATCATCATCTTCATTGTCATAATCATTGCCATCGCCATCGTCATCATGTCTATCATCGTCGTCATCGTCATGATCATCACTATCATCGACATTAACCCTGCAACATCGATCAACACCAGTGGTGATGTCGGCTACTCCTCTAGGTAAAACATATAGTCATGATATTTGTATTATTGAAACACTGTGCATATGAATAATAATAACTTATAACCATGTCCTTATAACTCTTTTTTTTGTAGTGGATGCCCCTGTAGTGCAACAACTTCCACTGGTACATCGTACTACTAGAAGTATTACAATGGTGGAGATGATGCATAGTCATGGAGCACTGCGAGAAGAGGGTCCAATAGCTAAAGGGGATGATGACCAATGTACATATGCTGATTTACTAAAGACTTTTATCAAAAATAAGAAACATAAATTAAATAAGTGATTGTAAATATCTTTAGGACAAAATTTATTTATATTATAAATTATTATTTGTGCAATTTTTGTTTAAATTAATATGCATTATTGGGTATGGGTAATTGAGAGCTATGTGAGGGGGGGGAGGAGCCAAATGAGATTCCATCTTCATGTGGTTCTCCCTATTTGGTAGAGAATAAATTATTCCCGAAACCAAGAGGAGCTCAATAAGGTATTCCTATTATTCACTTAATGATATTGTTTTTATATATTATTGAATGTAAATATTTGACGTAGCATTGCCAATGTTATCATGATCAATATTTTCATCGTCATTTTCATTTTCATTTTCATCATCAAGATCATCAATTCCATCATCATTTTATTCCATTGTAATTATCATCATCGTCATCATCGTCATCATCATTTTCAGCATTATTTTCATCATCATCGTCATTTTTATTGTGATCATCATCATTGTCATTGTCATCATCATCATCGTCAACATTTCTATATTCATCATCATCTTCCATTATCATCATCACCATCATCATCTTCATCGTGATCAATATTTCCATCGTCATTGTCACCATCATCATCATTAGTTTCATCGTCATTTTCATTATCAATGTCATCATCATTATCATTTTCATCATCAAGATCATCAATGTCATCATCATTTTCTTCCTACATTGTCACTATCATCATCATCTTTGTCATCATCAGCATGATCATTTTCATTGGCAGTGCCATCATCATCATTAATGTCACTTTCATCGTCGTCGTCATGATCATCATTGTCATCATCATTGGTGTAGTTGTCATTGTCATCATCATCGTCGATAATGACATCCCTAATCCTTGTAACTACTTTACATCATATTACTATGACCGTTTATATCATTCCCAACTCACTAACCTACAAAACCATATTATCTTAACCACTCATATATATAACACCTAATACTAATGTTGGTAACTCCTAAGTCCATTAATCCCTTACACCTAATTAACCCCCAAAATTGTTAACACCTAACCATTTATCCATAAACCCTATAACCCCAACAACCTTAATATAAATTGTATTATATACAAAACTTTAATATAAATTGCATTATATACAAAACTTTATTATAAACTGTATTATAGATTTTTTATATAGTACAATTTATATTATATAATATAAATTGTAAAATATATTTGTTATATTATATGGCGTTTTAATAATACATATTTTATAAAACCCACCAAAATTGAAAACTTCATCAAATTGCAAAACCAAAGAAGACAACAAACAAAACCCTCTAGATAGGAGAAAGACCTTGACATCAAATCATTTTGACCAACCTAGCCTGATCCCGACTGCAAGAGCCCAAAAAGGAGACACAGTGATACCGAGAGCAATAGAGAGCGACATACGACCGACAATGAGACACATGAGCGATAGAGGAGGCCCTAGCTCAAGTGCAGAGGAGACCCCAGACCAACAATGTTGCCCAAATCTATAATTTTTTTCTAACCCTTTACAAAGGCATCATAGATAATCAATATGGATTGTAATAGAGTAGTTTTGAAGATCAATGAAAATCCTAAATCTATCTCATTTGAAAACTCCCTGTAACATCTCGTTCTACTGATCACACTTATATTGACATATTCTTTGAGGACACTTGCGTGCAAGTCATCTGGTTATGGTACATTGTGATTTCATTTTGATTGTGAGTTATATATGATGATGATGATTTATTGTGACTTATTTTTATTTCAGATGTATATGTATTGACAAATATTATTGACGAGTTCTCCTGAGTGTGCAGGACATATGACAGGTTATGGATGTTGATTACATAAATGGACTTCCATGGACTTCAGATTGAGTCACATAGTGGATTGTATTTGTTTGACTATTTATTTTTACGCACGTGTGACATATGATTTATTACATGTTATGATTTATGTATATGGATTGTTGACATTGTTTTTATGAGTGGATGTAGGCTTGACAATGCTTGTTAATCCAACTCACATAAGGAGTAAAGGGGCCATGCACAGAAACTGTACATTTAAGTGTGAGGTGTGGCAGTGTCCCCATTATAGCCTACTAGCACTCCCACTGTGGTCTGAACTATAGGTTAACAATTACCTAGTTCAATAGGTCCATGATGTCGTGAGGGATGACTGAGACAGTGGTTCACAAAGATTTCTAAAGAGAATGCAATAAGATAGAGTCTTTATTCCTTAGAAGCCCTTAGTCTCTCACAAGGTCGACCGAATGGAGTGTTGACTCTAAGGGTCGAACAAACTTGCAAAACCAGTCAAAGGTGGGTGGCACCCTTGGAGCATGGAGGTGCGTCTTGAAGGGCATGTTGCATAATTAAAGCATGAGTCAATAAATCTAGGGCCTAAAAATCATTGACTTGTTTAGACCTTGTTAAAATAAAACAATTATTATGTTAATAAATTATTAACTTAGAAGTCTAACAAGAGTCTAAGCCTAAGTCTAAGACTAATACAAAGACTAAGTTTAATTAAGGGACTAGTTAAAAACATTAAAAAGGTCAAAAAAATTTAGATAAAATCAACCTCTAGGAAAAGAGGGAATAAAAATCTAAAGGTTAGATAAAATGCACATGTGTGCATGAAATTAATAAAAGAGATTTTTAAAATAGAAAGAAATATATCATGAGATAATAGGTGTACACATAGAAAAACATCTTGAGTAAAACTACCACTAAGTCTAACTAAAAAAAAACTCCTAATCAAACTCTAACTAAGATCTAGTTAAGAGACACTCATTAAATGAGAATTTGGGGAACAAATGGACAACTAAGAACGAAAATAGGAACACATTGGGGAATGTGAGGGAAATTAGTTTTTTAAATAAAATAAAAATGGTAATTACTTGTGCAACTTGGAGAGACTGTAACAAGTTTCTGGGTGAATAATAATAATTAAATTAATTCAAAAAGTTAAGTATTTGTGCATGAGGACATGTGACAATGGGGAATTTTTATAAAACAAATGATGTTGAAGGGAAATGGATCTCACTTTTGATAGTATTGTTATGCTGCCAAAATGTTTTTGACTGCGTTTTACTTGTGAGAGATGGGATTTTAAGCTTGAGAAAGAGTGGAAGCTCTTCCTTACAAGGAAAGCTTGGCAGTGATTGTGTTTTGCTTTCTTGTGTGTGGCCTCTTTGCGGCTTGGAGGGCTAATGGGGAAGAAAAATACCCCTAGCATTGGTTGAGAGGTATCGATGAAGTCTCTGTGATTAGCAAGTGGACGTAAAGAAGGAGCACAATTGCTGAAGAACATCTTCAAATTCTCATCTTCAAAGGTTATAGTATTTTATTTCTGAATTTTTATTGTAATAAGAGTAAACTTCTATATTAGAATTTTATATAGTAGCTGCAGAATAATTTTGCAATTCTGGAAAAATAGAAATTGGTATAGTAGCTGCAGAATTACTTTTAAAATATGGACTAATTTGGTATAGTAGCTGCACAGTTACTTTTAAAATATGGACTAATTTGGTATAGTAGCTGCAGAATTACTTTGAAAATATGGACTTTAGAATTTGTAATTTCGGTGCAAAATTAATTTGGGACACATAAATTTCGAGGGTTCTTATTCACTTCCATTTGAAATTATAGACCCTGATTCTGATATTTAATGAATCAGTGTCAAAATATTGTAAATTCTGAGTTTAGAATTTCTTAATGTCTTTTAAAAATCTATCTATCAATCCAAAATTTAGAACTTGTATAGTCGTTGCAGAATAAATGTGTAGTTCTGGAAAATAACAAATTCCTGGACCTAAATTGTTATGACTATTGCCAGATTAAATTACAGCTCCTGAATTTTATAAATTAAACTAAAAATCCACAACTTCGATATTCCGGTTTGTTGTCTTATAAGTTTACAAATTTGGAACCTAGAGTTTAGTTATTTGCTGCCCAATTAATTTATTTACCCAGAACGCACAATTTTCTTATGGTCGTTGTCAAATAGTTTGCAAAACCAGAAATTTTGAAATTCATATGGTCATTGTAATTTAATTACTACTCTATAATCTAAGGGTCACCGCAAAAGTAAAATCTAAAACTTGCATGCAATTTCCGAAATTTCAGAACTTCATATGGTCGTTGTAATTGTAGTTAGAATTCCAGAAATTTAAATTTGTATGGTCAATGTACAGCCCCTTAATTTAAAGTTGCGTAGGATCGTTATTAAGCCCTTGCATTCAGAGAATTTAGAAATTGTACAGTAGTTATTAAGGTAGAAGTCCCACACATCGTATTCAATTTCGTACAGTGTAACTAGTGTGACCAGGTTAGAGTTAAGGTGGAAAATGTTTTTCATGGTTAGATAAAAGTTCCACTTTAGTTTCAACATAGAAACACTATAATAAATTAAAATCGCTTAATAACACTTTGGCAAGCTTTGATCCCAAATCCTTTATCCCTAACATTCCTAGCACTCAATTGAGAGAACATACACTCTATTTTTTATGAACACTAAATTCATTTGGTGACTTCATTGAAGTTACATTCCAAATAATAGAACCAAGGCATCACAAGATTTACCATGGGCCTTTCATAAGGTATACTCTTTTATGGATATTCAGAATATCCCTGGATATCCAAATTATTTCTCTATGGAGTGGAGGACATGTTGCCCCAAGTAACCCAACTCTAGTAGTCACCCATGTTGTGAACTATATGAGGTATGCTTCAAGTATAAATGTATTGCATGCAGATGTACTAATGTATTAATAAAAATTTGTGTATCTTCTTTAGAAAAAGGTCAAAGACTAATGTATTAATAAAAATTTGTGTATCTTCTTTAGAAAAAGGTCAAAGACTAATGTACTAATGAAAATTTGTGTATCTTCTTTAGAAAAAGGTCAAAGGAAGTGGCTTGCACGCTCATGTGATCTGAAAAGTATCCAGTCTTCAGTCTTCTACAAAACTTGTTGAATATTTTCTCAAGTATTGGGGGCCAGGCTACTCTCTAAAAGCTCAAAAATGCCCTTTACAGAGAATTTTTTCCGATGAATGGAAAAATGATAGTTGAAGAATATGAAATTGAGGAAGAGTATCATCCACCACCTACAAAAGAAGCACTTGAAAAACACATCGATAAAGAAAGTTATCAAGAAACTCGGTAAATTTTCGATAATACCAATAGAACCCTAATTTCTAACTGTAGGCCGGTTATCTTTCACTCTAAACCTGTAAGAGCACATGTACGCTTTATTATATATTTTTAGATTATGACAATAAATTAAAACAATGATTTGTACACATACAGATATCTGACCTGTAATAGCAACTGCACTCTTTATTATATTTTGTCAGATAATAGCAATAAATTAAAATAACGATTTGTATATGAATCTCCCACTCTGACCTGTAGAGCACCATACACCATTAATATTTCTGTGCGAAATTTGCCTGCCATAATGGTTAGAGTTGAGACCCTTGTTATTGTTGCCCAATGCTAACTAGTCCAGTAATGAAGGTTGAGTTGTGTAATTTTTAAATTATTTTTAGGTCAAAGGTGTTATATAGTTTAGGTGAAGTTAGAGTACTGTTTAAACTTTTTATGTTTTGGTTTTTTTGATTAAAATAAATTTGGATTAAATAGAAAATTTATATTGTTTAAATTGTATTTTTAAATGTATAAATAAATTCAGCCTACTACACAATTAAATAATCAATAATACCAATAAAACCATAATATCCGGTTGTTGTAGATCAGGTATCTTTTACTCTGACCTTTAGAAATACCTATACTATTTATTATATATTTTTAAATTATAACAGTAAATTAAAACAATGATTTGTACACATACAGATATATCTCCCACCCTAACATGTAGAGCATCATACATCTTTCCATGCCAAATTTGTCTGCCATAATGGTTAGGGTTGAGACAGTTGTTATTGTTGCCCAATGCCAATTAGTTCAGCTATGAAGGTTGAGTTGTGTAATTTTTAAATTACTTTTAGGTTGGAGGTGTTATATAATTGATATAGTTGTGGGGTATTGTTTAAAAGTTTAATGTTTTGGTCTTTTTTGTAACATAAATTTGGATTAAATGACAAATTTCTGTTGTTTAAATTGAATTTTTGAATGCATAAATGAATTTAGCTTGCTGTAAAATCAAACAAAAAATATCCAAAAAAAAAATGTAAAAATAAGGTCTTTCCTAAAGATAAAGTATATTGTCATAAAAAATTGTTTTAATATATCTTTTGGGTTTTGATTTATTTTAAGTATTTCGAGGGATTAAAGATTTGGGTTTTTGAGATTTTTTTAATGTTTTAAAAAAATAATTTTTTCATACTTAAAAAAAATTCAAAATTAAAATTTATTTAAAATAAACAAATTAAAAATATAAAATTAAAATCTATTTAAAATAAATAAAAAAATATATACAATTAAAATTTATTTAAAATAAATTGATATTTTTCATAATTTAATGTAAATATTAAAATTATGTGGCAAAAAAATTTGAATTAAAACTTTTTAATTACTAAAAATTTAAAAATCAAATGTGGTATTGAAGTTAATATCCATTCAGGAAGATCAAAGTCAATGTCTATATTTGGATTTTTGAAATTTTTTTAATGTCTTAAAAAATTTAATCTTTTATACTTGAAAAAAAATTCAAAATTAAAATTTATTTAAAATAAATAGATTAAAAATATAAAATTAAAATCTATTTAAAATAGATAAAAATATATAATTTAAATATATTTAAAATAAATTGATATTCTTTTTTAAATATTAAAATTAAAATTATGTGACAAAAAAAAATTTGAATTAAAACTTTTTGATTATAAAAAATTAAAAAAAAAAAAATCAAATGTCAGTTTGAAGTTAATATCGATTCAGGAAGATTAAAGTGAATGTCTATTACGGGCCCTCACCCTACAAGGAAGTTTGTAAACATCTCTTAATTGG
>JASDQU010105613.1:113395-130001 GCA_032191745.1 Picea mariana
AAATATGTGTTTTGCAGGTTTTTTTAAGCCAGGTTAATAATAAATTATATAATAAATTTTAAAATAATAATAATATATATATATATATATATATACAAATTTATTTAATTTTAGTTTTTAAATAATAATAGATGTGTGTTTAATATTTTTCTTGCAATTTTTTTTTAAGCTACGTTAATTATAAATTATATAATAAATTTTAAAATAATAATAATAATAAATATAAATTTATTTAATTTTAGTTTTTAAATAATAATAGATATGTGTTTATTTTTTTTACAACTAATTGAGTTTGGATTTTAGATGTGTGTATTTATTTTTATCTTTTTCAAATTAAATGAATTTATATTAGTAATAACAAAAATCTCACTAGTCCAAAGGGGTTGGATCCAATGGTGGAAAGCCAGGAGTTTTTCACTACAAACTTAATACTTGATTAATTTGGAGATTTGAAATTAAAATATTGTTTTAATATTTCTTAATTTTAAATTTTGAATTAGTAAACATTAATATTTATAAAATAATTAATAAAAGTTCTAATTATTTTTAATATTTTAAATTAAAATAATTTTATATTAATTGTTTTAAATTTTTTTAATATATTTTTAATTAATATTTAAAAATAACTTCTTAAACATATTAATATATATATTAATAGTAATTCATTTATTTATTTTAATTGTATTAAGAGAAGTGAGGTACATTAAAGTATTGAAGTATATCCATAGTATTCATTACTTGATTACTTTGGAGATTTGAAATTAAAATATTTTTTTAATATTTCTTAATTTTAAATTTTAAATGAGTAAACATTAATACTTTAAAAAATAAATAAATAAAAGTTTTAATTATTTTCAATATTTTAAATTAAAATAATTTTATATTAATTGTTTTAATATTTTTTAATATATTTTTAATTAATATTTAAAAATAACTTTTTAGGCCTATTAATAGTAATTCATTTATTTTAATTGTATTAAGAGATGTGAGGTACATTAAAGTATTGAAACATATTCATAATATTTATTGTCAATATATGTTGATTCGATATTTCAATATGGTGAGGATTCATTCTTATTTTGATTATGTTGATTTTATTTTCTAAGTTAGTTAAAGTTATAAAGAGATATTTTTTTTATCTTTTAGATTGGGGTTGATCACCTCCTTATAGTATTTTAATTTTCTTTTATCCTCTAATTTTTTATGACATCACAATTTCTCCTTAAATATAGATATAATGATATTTTTAATATTATAGTTGGGGTGGCAGGTGCAGGGGGAGTCATCTATGATTCCGATGGACAAAAAGTAGCTGATTTTTCTTGGGGTTTGGGGAAAACAACCAACAACAGAACAAAGACCCTAGTCGTTTACATGGGGCTAAAACTATCTCACGAGCGAAGTATCCAAACTCTAACGGTGATAGGGGACTCTGAAATAGTTATAAAGGAGTTTTGTGGTCTCTCAACCTCAGCAAATCACCCACCCAATAGCCTCAACTCACGAATAAATACCCTGAAGCATCACTTCACTAGCTTACACTTCTTCCATACTCTTCGTGCTCAGAACATTGAGGCAGATAACCTAGCTAAAACGGCAAAAGCCCTAGAAGAGAGCCATCTAATCATCAACCAAATCACCTCTTATGACTGGTTGCCTTAATTGTGCCTCTTCAATCTTTCTCCCACCCACAATTAAGAACTACTTCAATCAACCCTCTCTCCCTACCCAACCCCACCTCCCTCTAGCCCTCCTCCCCTCCCCCTCCCCCTCTTCCCCCCTCCCCAACTCCCGTTATCTCCCCCCTCCCCTTCCCCTCGCTCGATTGGGCCCCCACTCCCCTTGGCACGCGACCCTTCATAGCCCATGTGCCTTCTATCATCCTCCCTGTGTCCTTTCTCACTCTGCCATCACTCACCATTATATCTACATATCTCTGCTTGCATTCTCTGACGACCAGCCACACGGCCATGGCGTCACCTCTGTCCTCTCATCCCGCGTGAAGTCGCCTCTGCTCGTGGGAGATAATGACTCCCATTGCCTTTAACGATTTATTGTTTACACACTCATGGTTGTTGCGGCTGTCTCTCTGTTTCTTCATTTGGATCCTCAGATCGCTCATCCTTCACCCAAGTTGGTTTTTCTCCTCTGTTCTTTTCGTTTGCGCCCTTCTCTCTTTCAGTCTCTTCTTAACCTATTTGCTCGACACATGTTCTCCTTCTCTACTCCCGAACCTTCACACCAACATGTGGCGGAGGTAAAGAACACCATGCTCTTGCCTGAATTGCATCTTAGAAGAGCTCTAAGAGCAGTTTCAAGCACTCCAAACACACTGTAGGAGGATGGAGGAGCGTACTGACGCATGACACCGAGAACTTTAGCGTGAAAATCGGGGGCTACGTGAGGATTTGGCAGGCCTTCAGGCATAGTTGCAACATCAAGAAATCCGCCATAATCAAGAACTGGCGATAGTTTTAAGGGGATTCAATAGAAACACAAGACAGATTGGGGTTGTCACCCAGCAATTGGGAAATCCTCAACAACCAACGAACTCAGCTGGCACTGGTGAGTCTCTGCTCCCCTCTTCTTTTCACTCTATAGCCAGTAACAATCATCATGCAGTTCCCAAAGATCCAGAATTCGCAGACCGCCACTATGTAGAGGAGAACCCAGACTGCCACTACGCAGAGGAGAACCTTGCAAAGGTGAATCTAGAAGCTCAACCAATGGAATACCAGGAAGATCCTAAGAAACCTCAAAACTATTAATGAGGGGTTATATGAAATGTGAATTTTTGTTGTTGTTAAATGTGTATATCGACATTTTTACATGGCAAAACTGCAACTCATTTGGACAAGCTGATATAGTTTTCTTAGGCCTATATAAACAATTAAGCTCTTTCGAAAGAAGCAGAGGTGCTCACACCCTGCCACATGTATTTTTTGAAATTTTGCTGCTATCTTTTTAATATAATCACCCTCCAACCGTTTCTGTTAAAAAAAATTATTATAGTTGTAATAATATTTTTAATATTATCTTTATCTTGTAAAAAGATCTCTTCTTTGTTTTCCAATGATTTATGACAAGACTTGGCTTCTTTATGAAATCTCAGATTTAGCTCTTGTCTTCCATGTTGTTTATGGTGTTGGTGTACATTAGGTATCTAGTCATAACCTTTCTCTGGATGGTGGTGTCTATGAAGAGGGTATGATTGCATCCCCAAACATCACAACTATATAAGATTTAAAATCTAGTCTCAAAGAGAAGTTTTTTCTTATCCCGTAACCAAAGGTCCAGTGACTTAAAACTCTTTTAAAGTCCTTAATAAGCTTGCCACACTCCAAGTGAAGCTAGCAATAAGACTTCAAATCTATTCTCCAATGAGATCATGACATATAAGATTTTTGTTATTATATAAAAAATAATGTTTTTAGTTCTCTAGTTTGAACAATAAAGATTATGAAAAAAAATATAGTCAAAGGACAAACTAATATGAAGTCAACGGATAGCTATAGTCCCTCTACACCTTCTACAGGGACTAATAAAGCATTTTCCACACTCCAACATCACAACTATATAACATAACACTAATCTCAAAGAAAAATTTAGTCTTATCCCATAACCAAAGGTCCACTCATTTACAACTCTTTTAAAGTTCTTAATAAGCTTTCCATGCACCATTAATATTTTTTTCAATACTATAATTAATATAAATCTTGTCATAAAAAAATGATTTTCAAATATTTGTATAAAATCACACTTCCTTTAATAAAAAAAGATATTAAAATAGTACCAAACTAAATTATTCATATATATATTTTTTTTTCTTTTGATAATTGATAAAATGTAGTTCATATATATTTACATTAATTTAAATCTATTAATTAAAAATATTTATATCTTAATTATTTTGGTATCTTTGTAAATTGATATATCTTGGTATTAATTATTTATCTACCTACTTTTACTAATCATTCTCATCCTTAATTATAAAATATATACTTTCATACTTGTGAGCTTATACTTTGAGCTAACACAATAATAACACATCTCCTAAGTGTTAAATATTAACCTACTAAACCTTAACACAATAATAACCCATCGCCTCTGTATTGAATATTAACATAGTAAACCTTACCAGTTATAGTTATCATGTTTGTCAAGATCTAATTCGACAACGGCTTGGAGGTCTTATTGTCGCCTTCACTATTCCCATGTAAAATATGTTTGCATTTCCAAAGTATTTGGTAGTATATGGTCTTTTTGAATCATAAATTTTGTTATGCATTCGTGGAACGTGGATTAATGCTAGCATTAGTTCGAATGTTTCCCCTTAGCATTTTCTGCTAGGTTGAATACATTCTCCATGATATTGTTATGTCTGATTTATGCTTTATTGTTGTGTGCTTCGAGAGAACAGTCCTGTCACGTTGCATCTTTTCTTAAATGCTTGCACAAGCCTACGCCCTTCGATGGTCCTTACTGTCTTAATTGTTTACCTAAGAGCTCGGCCAATCTTAAATGTTTATTGCACAGATGTCTTGCAATACAGTTTTGTTCATGGCTGCCATCCCTGCTCTTGTGCTCCATCCTTGTTCGTTGTTTCGTTAGATGATTCTGGTTCTTGTTTGATTCAACTTTGCAAAGTTGAGGTTTTACACTTGCAATTCGAACTCTTCATGGTTGTTTGTTGGTTTGTTGTTCTTCAACTTTGCAAGCTGTTGGACATGTTGTTGCGGTTTGCATTTTTTTGGGCGTTGAGGTCTTCTCATCCTTTGTTGATGGGTAAGTTTCCCTGTTCTTGGTCATTTTTAATATTCTATTCTAGACCATTTTTGTATGTGCTCTTAGTTTATGTTCCTGGAAACAATGTGTCTTCATATGGCGGATGTTGCGTCCATAGTTTTTCCGAAAATTGCAATGTAGAGGCCTTTACGAAAAGTGGTTGGGAGCTATCAAAAGATGGAACCATCAGGCGGGGTGTAGACGCAGTGTATGCTTCTACTCTGTGGGCCGGAAAACTACGTCTGCCTGTTTTCTTTCTGCTGAGTTAAGTTATGGTATTATTTTTTTGCGGTCTTTCTTCTGTTTGGTTCAGTTTCCAGTGTCAGTCTGTTTTCTTCTCATCTACTATGGGAACTAGGGGGATTCAAGTTGAGAAGAAGAAGGTTTAAAGATACATACGAGGATTGGTGCGCTATTTTGCTTTTCTTTTTTATTTTGCTAGTTTTTATTTTTTACCTGTGCTTTTCTTTATTTTGATAGAAACTGAAAGTATCTAGCAAACAACTTCAAAATGACAGTTGAAAAGATGAAAGAGGTAATAGATGTTGAGTCGTATGAAAAAGATACACAATCCATTGTACATGACAACATTGACGTGGTTTTTCATAGGAATGGCCTTTTTAGATTGGATGCATTCTCGTATACTGTTGGGGATTGCCTTTTCGATACATTCCAAGTTCTATTGCATTTCCGGTATTCGTCGATCGAGCTGCACAATGGATTGATAGATTATTTCTTGGCCTGTTTTAAAAATGGTGATGTTGAGGCTTTGCAGTCTTATGAATACGAAATGGAATCTGATTTTCTTCGACAGTTGCATGGAATACATGATGTGGCTACATATTGTTCAAAGATGTGGTTGTCTGCATCTCCAGTTCTGCCTGCACATTAGAGGGGACTTTGGGGAGATACATTTTGTATTCGGTGGCTGTCTAACTGGCTGAATATATCAGTTGGCATATGGTCATTGACAAGAAAAACAAGATATCTACTATTCAACAAAACTGCATCTGACAATCCATATTACATCTTGTTCCATGATGTCGATGCCCTCAGTGGCCATTATGAACCACTGTTGTACAGAAAAATGTTCATATGCAATATAGAAGGTCCTCGTATCTACTTGTCCGTTATTTGCAAAGACCTTCAATCGCAATGGAAACAGATTTTGGATGGCATAGATTGCTATGGTTTACAGCTGGCAACAAATGTTGTGTCTAGCTGTGGAGATAGTCTATTTAATGCAATTTGTTATTTGGTAGCAGCCAATTTCAATGTTCAGTCACTGCGTCTTTACACTGTACAGTCCTTCTGCAATGGGATTATAGGCGGCAACAAACAGGCTTTTAGGTGCTTGCATCAACACCTTTTCCCATATCTCATGGAAAATATGCTGGTAGTTGGAAGTTGGCAGGAATACCTTGTGAACATGGTGGTTCCATATGAAGAAGGGAATATGGAGGGTTGTAGGTTCTATTTGCAATGGTTTTCTATGGTATTCAGGGTGAAGATCCAGGTTTGGTCGGCCTTGCCAGCTGGCACTGTCCATTCCTGGGTTATCGATTCAAATTACGATTAAATAATTCACATCCTGTCGTTGAAAACAGGTACAACACATATCCATGATGAACCTTTGCTTGGAGATATTGGTAGTTCAGGGTTGAGTGTGCATGCCACCCAAACAACATCGAATATGTATACGCGTGGAATGTTTTTTAGTCAAAACGAGAGTCCTCCCAGTTACGATATGGGTAGGCAGGGCTTGAAAAAAAAAACATGCATAGAATTCATTTCATTTGTGATGAGGCCATAAAGGGCTTAAACAAAAAACGTAGAGTAAGTTATCACAATTTGAAAAAAATTATTCGTCAAATTCGTCCGAATTCTGATAAGCAAATAGAGGCCTTGAACAAAAAATGTAAAATAGTTTATGAGAAACTGGGTGAGAGTGAAATTCAACCCAATTGCCACTAGGTCATCCTGCCCTTGGGCAAGAAACGTAGAGTAAGTTACCACAACTTGAAAAAGGTCATGTGCGAGACAAAAAAATACATTGCTACACTTCCTTTTAGAGAGAAACTCACATATGACAATGTAAAGAAATTTGTTCATGTAGAACAGAACATAAACATGTGCGCTTGCATATCCCAAAATGATCATGCAATTGTGGAAGTTCGTGGTGTACATGAAAAACAGGAAACAATTTCTAACCATACTTCCCTGTGAAAAAAAATGCAAGACATACCTACATGAAACAAATGAAAGACACACCTTCCATTACATGTGCAATTTGTGAACAATTGAATTTTTCAAAAAACAACAATTCTTTCACACCTGATTTGCAAGCAGAATACCCCCGGCTGACAGCCCACGCTAAACCATTTTCGAGTGAGAATGTTTGTCTTCCATGAAAATGATCGCTTGAAAATGGAAAACTGCCACAGTTTGCAACCCCTGACCGAATAAGATGTAATACACCACTAGCAGATGTAAGTGCACTTACAGAACTTCAGGAGAGACTTGTCTCTCTGTGAATTTCATTTGCTCAAATCAGACCTTGAGGCTATAAGCGACCCCAGATGGGCTTAACAGGATCAATTATTAATGTGCCTATTCAGCTAGATGTTGTGCAAAAAGCGTTGCCACAGTTCATTAACAATACAATTACAATCGTTGTGGCTCTGAAAAGATGTTTGCAATACAAAAATGTGTATCAGACAAGCAAAGTGTGTGTGCATGCTGTTATGAAAGAATCAAAGGAATTATGTTCCAGGGCCCTGTACAAAGTAGAGAACATTTGTATAAATGCCAACTGAAACACTGTTCTTGCAGAAGAACATGGCAACTCCGCAGAGACTCTCGAAAATCCTAGTGATTCTAATACAAGTGATGAATCGAAGACTGAAACACCTGCTGAAACATTGGTCCATGAATTTACTGATTCACAATGCATTCGTGACTTGCAAGACAAAATTGTCGAAATCGCACCTCGCGAGGGGCAGCGTCCACTTGGAATATTCAAGGACAAATTCGCTGAGGAAATGAACTTTCCAACACTGTTCTACAGAGATCCACATGGCACTAATATTACAGAACGATTCATTTATCATAAAATAGTCCGATGGGAGCTACTACATTCAAGCGGTTACTTCTCCTGTCACATAACAAATTTGTTTTTCAAAACAATGCGCATAATAATAGAACAAGTTTTGTCCTACATGTGGGTCCGAATAAGAAAAGGCCAGTTACAAGGAAGAAAGTTGTTGGCCAAGGATGTGAAGTACAAAGTAAACCTAGTTAAAATTCTAAAATCTGATATTGGATACATAGATTTCAAGAACATTCGCACCTCTCCTAACTATTTGCAACAAAACAAAACAAAACAAAAAAAATTTGCAATGATCCGGCAATTGGGGCCGCCAACATTTTTCATCACATTTATAAGTGCGAAGCATTGTTGGGATCCATTGGTGGTTGTCGTTTCTGACCTGCATAGTAACAGGAAACGTAAAAAAAAACCGATACACTGAAAAATAATGACATTGACTACCTCATAAGAAAAGAACCGGTGACATGTACTCAATACTATAGACATAGAATAAATGCTTTGAGACAATTGATATGCCATGATGAAACGTTTTTCGAAAAAATATCGAACTACTTTTTTGTGACTGAATTCTAGATTAGGGGAAATGAGCATGACCACGCACTGTTGTGGATAGAGGGTGCACCAGTCTATGGAGTTGATGAGAATTCAGAGATCGAACAATTTGTGGATAAATACATAACATGCTATACCGATCATTTGGAACTAGACCTTGAGAAAGTCCATAGACATGACCATACAAGAAGTTGTAGAAAACGAAAAAGCCCGCATTGCAGATACAATTTTCCCATTCCGCCAATGAGAGCTACAAGAATCATAGAGCCAGTTAGTTTAGAGGACAGTGTTGTTGTTGAGAAATCTAAATCCATGTTCGCATTTCTAGAACAAGGAGGATTTGATGAAATGATGAGCTTTGATGCCTTCTTGACAAAGGTAAATCTATCAGAAGATGAGTACATCCAAGCCATACAAATAACGCTTAGGCAACCAACACTTTTCCTTAAACGAAAACCCTCCCATATTTGAAACAACAGTTTCTCCAAGGACATGCCAGTTATGTGGAAAGAAAATACAGATGCACAGTACGTGTTGAATGCATATGTTGCAACATCCTACTTCACCTCATATATGACGAAGATTGACAAATCTATGACATCTGCATTCAGAAAAATACACAAAGAACACGAAAGAAGTCATATTGATGCCATACAAATGATATAGACCCTTGGCAATACATTGTTTAATCTTCAACAAATGTCTTCTCAACAAGCAGTTCACATTGCCCTTTCTTTGCCCCTCACTTGTAGTTCAAGAAAATGTGTCTTCATAAACACATCTCCACTTGAAAAATGCACATTTATGTTTAAACCATCAGTTTTGCTGCAACAAGAACTTGACAATTCAGAGGACGTCATATGTCACTCTATTATTGATTATTACATTCAGCATCCATCTCCTATTAGGCATATCTGCTTAGCAGAATTCGTATCGCATTACAAAAAAAATGGGACATCCATATTAAAAAGAAAAACACCCTCTGTTATACGGTTTGTCAAATACAATAAACATTGTGACTATGAAAACTATTGTAGAGAAAAACTGATGTTGTACGTTCCATTCCATGAAAACAAAGAGACATTAATACATAACTTCTCTACATGGGAGGTTGTGTATGTTGCCTTTGAGACTATAGTGCATATCAATGAAGTTAGATTTACCTACAATGTTAATCCAACATGAGGTGATCTAGAAGTTGCACTTAATGACCTAGAAAACCCTGGCGATCATGATGAGACATTCAAAAAAACAAAAACAACCAGAACTCCTTCTGAGTCATATGACTTACAAGCAGATTTTCCTCGTCCTCTAGCGGCTGAAAGTGAAAAACGTATCAACCTTAGTTTTCAAGTTACAAAACATCATTTCCTGATGAAAATAATGAATACCACAGAATAAGACGCCTGTTGAATCACGAACAACAAACAATTGTAAAGGACATTGCCTTTAAAAAATGGTTGAACATAAACAGTCATGTGCACGTGTTCCTTATAGGCGGAGCAGGAACATGTAAGACATTCACAGCTAAAGCATTGTTCCAAATGCTTATACGAATCTATGATTCAAATAATTGCTCTTATCCTATGAAACCAAAGGGCCTAATAGTTTCATACATAGGAAACACTGCATACAATGCTGGTGGAACAACAATTCACTTTGCATTTTTAATGTCTTTTAACAAGTCACAATTTTTTCCACTTAGCAAGGAAATGTTGGATACATTATCTAAGCTTTACGAGAAACTCCAACTTGTCTTTATAGATGAAGAATCTTTGATTGGCAGTCGCTTCTTGTATTCCATTGGCAACCGACTAAGAAGCATAAAACATGTGCAAACCAAATACTTTGGAAACATTGACATGATCTTCTGTGGCGATCTTTACCAAGCACAACCCATCCAAGATTCTTTGATATTTGAACAACCTATCGTTAACATGAAAACAGTGACCCATGACTTCTGGAGAGACAATATTAAATATTTTGAGTTGCATACTACAATGTGCCAGAAAAATGAAACATTCATTGCAATTCTGAATAGAATGAGCACAAACAACCAAACATATGATCACTTGACCTATATCAATTTGAGGTGCTTGCGGCTTGCACCAACAGATCCAACGTTCCCTTACCTGTTCTACAGAAATAAGGATGTTGCAAAGCATAATAGCCACATGATGTCACTCATGCCTGGCGATAATATCATCATCAATTCGATTGACTTAGAAGAAGACAACCATGGAAATGTCCCACGTCATGAACATTCAGTCACTTTACCTTTGCACCTTGCACTGAAATTAGAAATGCTAGTTGAAATATATGCCTGTAACTATGATTCGCAGGATGGCTTGGTGAATGGTGCAGATGGAATACTAAAAGGCTATACGAAGACAAAAAAAGTAGATGTCCATTGGATTAAGTTCCATGAACCGCATATAGGCAAGCGACAAGCAAGAAGGTTGTCTTATCTATATAATTCAAACACTGCAAGCGATTGGACTCCTATTTTGTGAATATCAAAGTCAATATCGACATCAGCAAAGACAGGTTGACTGGAGATTCACAAACAGTTTCCGATTAAACTTGCATGTGCACGTACAATCCACACATCACAAGGCCTAACAATTGATAATGTTGCATTTTAGCCTGTTGGAATTCAGATACATGGACTTGTATACACAACACTGTCCCGTGTCAGAAGCATAGACTCCTTGTATTTACTAAGTCCTCTGACAAAAGATAACATCAGAGTGAAACATAAAGTTGATATTGAGATGGAACGACTGAGGACCACCGAAAAATGGCAACTGCATTATGATTACCAATCCATACAAACAAATTCATCTGTATCAATACTCTCGCTTAACACATGCAGCTTAAATGCACACATGGATGATATACTGAATGACTATGATTTAATGCAATCCGATATTCTGTGCTTGCGGGAAACACACATGGCATTATGCATGCAAAAGAAACAATTCCCAAATCACAATTGCATATCAAGTTACATTACACATGGGGTGATGATACTGGTGAAAAAACATGTACCAATTTTGGACCACATACATATCGAAGAAAAGAATGTTGAATTGGTGCTTGCCAAAAAAATTTCCCATGGAACAAAAGTTGCAATACTAAATCTGTACGCTGTTCCCCATGCAACATTCTCTAACATAGTAAATGTTATTTCCAATGCATTGGACCATTTCCATGTGAACGGATCCATTGTACTTGTAGGAGACTTCAATATTGACATGCTACAAAATACTGGCAGAACAAAAGAATTGCAAAACTACATGTGCAAATACAGTCTACGATTTCTTCTAAACACCACAGCCCATCTGCAAAACGCACTTATTGACCATGTCTGGTCCAATGTGCCCATTTCTCAATATAGTATGTTTGTCTTAGACACATATTGGTATGATTACGGTACAATTGGTATTGCACTTGAATTATGACATATACATCAAACTTATTGCAAACTCATATTTCTATGTTTCAAAGAATATATGTATCCATGATTTCTACATATAGCATTCTGGTGAGCATACAAACAATTTTCTACTCTAATTATAAAATATACATTGTGCAAAAAAATAAAAAATAAGGTACGTCCTCAAAAAAACTATTTGTGACTCTATTCATCTTATTCAATTTTTTTTTGTATATATGTACATAGTAGTTGCCTTTTTCTTAACATCTAAGCTTATGTTCATATCCCTTTTGTTTTGTACGTTTGTTGATATAAACATAAAGGGAAACTAGAAGGCGCAAAGAACTCCTACCCAGAGATGTACACGAATCAATGCAAAGGTGCATTCTTTTTCTGCCTCTGTTCCATAGTAAACAGTTTTTCCTTTACTTTCTCTGAATTTGTCAAACTTGTTTGCAGCTATGTTTTTTTTTTTCTTTTTCTTGTGCCGAGAAGCCACTACACTACACGTCCGCCATCCAGCAGAACTGCAATGTTGAGACAGCCAGCTCGCAAGTCCATTTGTCAATATGTATATCACCATACTATAATTTCTATTTGCAGGACACAGAACATTAGAGGCACAGTGTGCAGCTTGCAAGTGCGTGATCCAAATAGGTGGCTAAGTATGGAATAAGGGATTTGTGCATCATAAGAAATTTGTAGGGCACCGAACAATAGAGACCTGTTTCTAACCCCGCCAACCCGACAACGCGCGATGCACAAAATGTGCATGCTCTATAAATTCTCAGCCACCAGGCAAGTCCGCTTGTCAATTTGTATATCGCAGAACTGTATGTGCTATTTGTAAAACACGGAACAATAGAGGCCTATTTTTTGACCCCTCCCATCCGAGAACCCACAAGTATGGAATGCGATATCGGTACACGATTTATAAAATCTCATGTCCATACTTTATAAAGGCACATATTTACTTTTCCCTCCTTTCTACACACACTGATCTGGTAATCACAGACTTGGTGTTGCACATGAATTATGAAATGTGCAGTGGGAGTTGGACAAAGCCCTTTTCTTTGATTAGGCAATTTTGAATCCGCCAGCCCAAGAACTCAATTTCTATATGGCAGAAGTCGGCCCAATGTATTGCCCGCAAATATGTATTGCTCGTTTGTGGGAGCCCACCAGCCCTGGAGTAGAATGTTGAGTCAGTCACCTTGCAAATCTGCTTCTCAATTTATTATCATAAGATATTTGCAAGGCACCGAACAATAGAGCGTCATTTTTGACCCCGCCAGCCCGACAACCCGCGATCCAGAAACTGTAGATGGTCTATCAAATCTCGGCCAACCCACAAGTCCACTTCTCAATTTGTATATCGCGGAACTTTGTGTGCTACTTGTAGAACACCGAACAATAGAGGCCTTTTTTTGAACCCGCCTGCCCGAGAACTGCGATCCCGAACCATGCACTTTTAGACTTGGCCATTCCTTCCTTGCTTTCTCTTCCCCGTGGTCGTTACCTTCGCACGTGTGCATGATAAAAAATGCTGTTTATATATATGTGTGTATATATTTCTTCTTTCTAAATATGTAATGCTAATAGGTCATCGTGCAGCTACCATCTAAGCTGTCATTGATGCGCACAAGGCTCGATAAGTTTTTCCATTAATGCAATTTTTGCGAAGAATTTTCTTCTCCCTTCCCAATTTTAATTTCAAATGCCATGGAATGTCATTCACACGTTGCCAGCTTGCTTCGTTCACGAAACCTCCAATCGCTTCCTAGTCTTAATTTCAAATACCATGCAATGTCATTCGCACGTCGCCAGCTTGGTTCGTTCACAAAACCTCCTATCCTTAAATGTTGTTGGCTGTAACCCTCACCTTCACACTTCTAAGTTTGAAATAACTACGTTTTACTTCTAACAAGTCACCATACAACATGCATAGATATTGTCATTAATGAGGAGATTTTCCATTCGCACGCATTGAAGCAATGTTTGTGGGGGGTTATATTGTCCCCTCCATTTCTTCATTTCAAACAGTGTCTGGAACCAACCAACCTTTTGATAAACTACTGCCAGCAGTTGCACAACAGTTTTGTAGAGACACAGTGAACATCTTCCTCAAGAGCTTCCCATGTAGAAGAACGGAAAAAGAATTGTAGGGGAGGCGGAGCAGCCCGAAATTTGCCGTCAAAACATGGATCTTGACGCTGATCTGGAAAGCATATTCTGCAACCTTGATCAACCCGCACACGCAATTCAACATGCTTTCTCAATGGACATGGTTGGTACTAACATTTTTTACGAAGATGAATCCTTCATATTCTAGAGCATTGTTTTTGAAACCGAATCAAAAAAATTAATCATTGAAAAAAGAGATGTAAAAAATAAGAAAAGAAACCATCTTTCAGAACTTGACCTTGCCAATATGCACGCATCCAAAATCTCTGAACTTCACAGGGAAACCGGAGATGCTCTTCATGATTCTGTTGGATTCATTGAAGCAAAAAATGACAGACTAAAGAACCGGATTAAGGAATTAGAGGAAGCTTTGTTTCCTATGCCATTGCTTGGCAGTTCCTTGTAAATAGTCATGTTTGCGACTACATTCACCCCTGCAACAAATCTAAAAGGGTCCTCCACCTTCCTCGCATCCTGTAGACGATATGTCAAGAAAAATATCAACAAAAGAATAGAACTGATTGCCAAGGCCTGGGAAACATCACAGAATATGGATTCCCTGGGGAGCAGGGCACACAAGTTTCTCCTACTTCTGCAGACGGATTTAAAGAATGAATAAAATTTCTATGTGCACTCGATCATCCCTTTCTTCTTTCATGTCAACAACATGCGAGAGATGAGAAGAACACAACATGATCTCCCGTCCAAAAAAAGGCTCACTCAATTAGAAACATGCTGGAAACAGAAAGTGAAGAGCCTGTACCTAATTGTGCAATCGTGTGAGCAAGCAATATCAAAGAAATAAACATTATTCACAAAGCTCACCAAAATAGACTTAGCAGGAAAGACAAACGACTTCTAGGACCCCATCTTAATCCTCAGCTCACTGACATTAACTAAGAAAGATTTTGATCAACAAGTTGATAATTTGAAGGCCTTGTCTTTAGAATTTTTTTACAGAATTGTTGAATATGATGAAGAAGAGGTGGACAACTGGCTAGTCGGGTATTCGCTACAGAATGGAGACATTCATGAAGGTCTATGTAAACTTTCAATTGATCTAAGCGAATTAGAAAATGAAGTTTTCAACATTCGAATCCACAATGACATCAATGTTGCCCCCTTGAGAAGCTATATTGAAGAGAACTTGAAGTGGATCAGCCACGAAATCCAACAGGAAAATGCATAAATCCTCTGTGTATCAATCCAGTTATTGAAGCGGCCTGCCCACAAAAAACAACAGGAAAAGGCATGATAAAAAAAACACAAAAATTACTTATACGTACCATCCCTGTAAGTGTATAGTGATAGTCCTTTCTTTATCAATCCAGTTATTCCTTTTCTGAGTATAAATCTATAGACAAAAACTGATCTTCACATTTCTACTTTTCAGGTATTACATTCTAGCGTGTCCAACTTCTTTCCACACTCCTATTTCTTGTACATATTTATGTTATGGTCCGCGGGATCCCTAACCCTAGTCTATATGACAAACGCATTTACATTTCCAGCGATATGTAACAAACTATTATTTTTTCATATATTCCAAATAAAACTATTCTTTTGTCTCCTTATATATTTATGTCTTCCTGGAATTTTTATCTTCAGCTATGCTGAATGTGAAGTCATTCTATTTATTTTATCTCTATTCATTTTTTTTCTTTTTCAAAATAAAGTATGACATAAATCATTAACTCAAATTCGACATATCATATTTCACACATATATATGTTCCTTTAAATTTCCAGGAATATGTAACACATTTCATTTTTTTTTCCAATTTTCAGCCCCCTAGCTCGATAACCCGCACTCCAAAAACTGCCTAAGTATGTAATCTGGGCTCCATCACATTATATAGAATGAGGGTTCCGTACATGCTCTATAAAAGCACATATTTTGTATGTATAAAAGTAAATATCTAATATAAAAAATTACGTTTTTGCTATGTACAATTTATGCTCTCTAGGAACCTATAGCTTGATACATTCCAATTTCTTGTATCCATGAGCCCCTATTTTAAAGAAAACTAATTCGGGAATGCTATTTATTTGGTCCTCTTGTCCACCACCTTGTGTAACAGACATTGGTATTATATTTTTTGTACATTTGCCCACCATCGTGTGTAAAACCTATGTAAAGAAAAGTAATTATCGACTGTTAAATTTTTGGGACACGAGCCCCTTGAAATTCAAATACTCCACAGGTTCCATTATCAATTTGTACATCATAGAACTCTCGGTGCTATTTGAAGGTCATGGAACAACAAAAACCCGCTTTTCAGGTCCCCAACCAGAGAACCCGCGATCCAAAAACTGGTTAAGTATGGAATGACGGTTTCGTCTATGCTCTAATTCGGGAAGGTTAGTTTTCCTCCTGCTTTTTTGTGTTCCTAGATTTTTCATTTTCATAATGGACTATGACATAAATCACTTACTCAAATTTCAGATATCAGATTTCACTTATATATATATATATGTGTGTGTGTGTGTGTGTGTGTGTGTGTGTGTGTGTGTGTGTGTGTGTTTCTTTAAATTTTC
>JASDQU010105614.1:34633-45014 GCA_032191745.1 Picea mariana
ACCTGAAGTTCTTGTTACTCCAACCTCAGCACTTTGTGAGCTGCCTCTTCATGTAGTCAAGCATGGTCGTGCTCTAGTCGAATACTCATGCATTTAGGCACTACATCGTACAATACATGTGTGCCCGAGAGGCCTGATGTAAGGTCATGGATCTAGTGATCCGCCCAATAAGAAAAACTATCACCTTTAGTGATAGGTTGGTAATCTTGTGGATTGGCACCTGAGAAACTACTTTCTCAGTACCGGCCTCGCAATGCATTATGATCAGTTCAACGATGTTGTGGGGCCCAGGGGGGAATGAACTCAAGTTGACTGGTTCCCCTCTCCTCGAGAGGCCAGTCAAGAAGTATATGTCTTCAGTCGTTAGATTCAATGACTACCCCTCAAGCATAAATGCCTATGCATTAGGATGTCAATAATCCACCAAGGCATTCAGCAGCCTGGGTTGTACCCTCATGAGTGGACATCTGTAGAACTTCCATAACCCTCATTGTTTCAATGCGGAAATAGTAGCAGGGTCCTCATCGACCAAGACATTGATCTCCTCATGTTCCCTCTCCCTCCAGTGGACATACATCCTATCACATGACAAGTTTAGGGGAGGAGTTAGCTCTTTCATATTCATGTTTTTAATGCTTTTGAGGGTGTACGCAGGATGTTTTGGACAGAGTCATGTACGTCCACGGGCAGACTGTTTTCTACCCGCGGACACGTAGGGCCGCCCTTTTTTAGGAGGGCGCACACCCTCAAAAACTAAAAGAAATGCATAAATGATGAATGGGAATACAAGAGGGATGATTTTATACTTACTTGGTCTGAGCAGAAGTTTGTTTCATCCTTTGAATCTCTCGGAATCAACTCTTTTAGCAAAGGGTTATTTTTCTCTTTTTGGTTAATTCTCAATTTGCAATGGTGAAAATGAGCTGTCACCTTCTATTTATATACTTTTTTGGCCCTTTTTGCCACTTTTTTGAACCCTTTTGTCATTTTTTTTGGCTTGAAAATCATTTAATATGGTTCTTGAGTTTCTCATTGGATGTTACAATGCACTTCACTTTCGGTTTGGAAAATTTTTTGGGAGATGGATCACTTTTAAAGGTCCTTTGGTAAAAGTCATTTTTCCAACTTTTTGCATATAAGTTAGGATTTCACCCCCACTTTCTGCATCTCGTTGTCTTTTTCACTTTGCCTTAGGATCGATCCCACCAAAGTGTGAAATGGAACCATCTTTGATGTTTTAGAAGTGTCGTGGTTAGGTGGTAGAGCCTACCTTTACATGGATTCTCTAGATAGATCCTTGTTGTGTTTTGGTGTCCATGTCGTCATTAATGAATTTAGGTTCGGGAGTCCTTGTTAGTCCTATCCTAATTACAAGATTGAGCCTCATACATATGATGTGTCATCACTCTTGACCTCATCCACAGGACTCCCAAAAATGAGCATATTTTGTTGTCTTTCAAGCTCACTTTGAAATCTAAAAGCAACATCCGATGAGACTACATTTATGCTTTTCAATCTTGTCTAGATTAACTGAGCAAAGTAACCTCTTGGAGTCTTCTGTAAGCCCTTTTCAGAGTCTCTAAACATGAAAATATTGTCGAGTGATCTTGTTTTCCTTCACGCTCGCCAAACTAAAACTTGAAGGCACGTTTGTCTAGCGGTAGTTTACCCCTTTTTCGGTCCGGACGGTCAATTTTATGAACAAAGGTATACTCTAGGAATTTTGGTTCGCTAGAAGAGTATTCTCAGGTATAAGTTTAACGCTTTTTCGGGCCTAAGGGACTAAATTTACAAAAAAGGAACCCCCACGGAGTCCATACTTAATCTCTTTTCAGACTCCCTAAAATTGAAAAGATCGTCGAGTGACCTTGTTCCTTCACACTCGTTAAATTGGTCCAAAAGAACCTCCCCTACAGAGTCCATAGTTAATCTCTTTTCAGACTCCTTAAAATTGAAAAGATCATCCAGTGATCTTGTTCCTTCACACTCGTTAAATTGGTACAGAAGAACATCTACTGGCATGAGTTTACCCCTTTTTCTAACCTCTAGATTAAGGAGGAAAAAGGTACACCTCGGGAGATTCGTCTCGTCGGGAGAGTTCTCCTCGGTAAATTTTGTACTTTTTCGGGCTAAGGAGACTAAATCTAGAAAAAGATTGTGATTCCATAGTTAATCTCTTTTCAGACTCCTTAAAATTGAAAAGATTGTCAAGTGATCTTGTCTTTGTCATACTCGTTAAAATGGTTTTGAATAGACGTCTTTTCGGTGATAGTTTACCCCTTTTTCGAACCGACTAGACTATTTTTGAAAAAGGTACCCTAGTGGAGTCTTCTTTTGCGTTTTTACAGACTCTCTAAAACGTGAAAAAACTACTGAGCTTACCTTCTCTGGGCTCGTGAAAAATACATTGAAGGGGGTTTCATCATGTCCTGCTAATCGCATTTGCATCTCTATGTCTTTGTCCTAATTTCGGCTCCATGTTTATCTCAATTGAACCTTTGAAGCATGCCTTATATGCAAGCCTTGTAGCACTTTGCCTCTGCGACCTGACACCTTGACCCATGGAGGAATTTTCCCCGAGTTTCCTTTTCCTGCACATGTCTCCTTGCTCTGATCATTAGTGTATTCCTTGCACTTGGAACTAGTATGCTTGCGACACTCGTTCCTCCTTTGTAACGTAGCATTCTTTTATACATTTTCAAAGCTCTTTAAAAATATTGAAAAAGACAAAAAAAAATTAAAAATACACCAAAAAGAGGACGGGAAATATATATTCCTTTTTGGTAGCACAATGATTTGCCCTTCGACAAATCACATCCTTTTGTTTGTTCGTCAAGATTTGGGATTTAATATGACCTTGGGAAGTTGTTCTCGCTACATAGAGTTGTGTCCTCCTCCGTTTGCTTATTCCTCCAAACACGTGGAGAGTTTGTGTTGCCTCCTACACCATGAACTTATGTCAATGTCATGTTGCCTGAGTCTGATCATCTTTCATGATCTTGTCCAAGGGAAGTTTCATCCAGCCTGAGTCGACCTTTCTTCATTTTGTCTCTTTACCTCATGTTCAGCCATCCCAAAAGCCCAATCAAGTCCTTGTTCAAAATCAATGAAGTTCTTTGCTTGATCACCAATATCCTCTTGTTTGTTCTTGATGAGCCGTCGAAGACCTCTGGGTAGTGAATTCATACACTCACATTACACTCCTACCCGAGTTTTGAAGATCTTGAATTTGTTGCTTGAGCTCTGAATGCCTCATATCTAGACATCATGCATCATTTTCTTCTTGAAGCTGGATACTATACATGTATATATTTGATTTTGAGATGTAGATCCGCTGTGTATTTCTCGCGGCTACACTTTATATAGTTATATGACATGGATCTGCAGTGTATTTGATTGACATCCATGATTTATTTCATCCCGAGCATGGGTATGCCTGCCTCGGAGAGACAATTGTTATTTTTTGCAGATGGCACCTCTCGAACCCTGGTCCCAGGCTCACTCACTTCGTACATTGGTGAAGATTTTGTAATGCATTTTGGCCATCATATGCTCTTCTGACCTCACACATTAGGGGGCATCTGTTATAACCCTAAATTGCTCCATACATGCTTACCCGGCATCCGGCCCTCTTACTTGCTATTTTTGCCAAGCCATCACTGAGTTGCTCTTCTTAAAAACTCATTTTTTGAAGATGTGCGTGCCCTGCACCGTTACTACTCACGTACACATGCTTTTTGCACCATTACAGCCCACGTGTACTTGCAAAAGTTGCAAAAATTAAAAAATTGCAAGGAATTCATTGAGATTACGGGCTATTGGGTAGTTTCCCAACTAATACACCGCCTATAGCACGTCACCCAACCGAATAACCATATTTTTTCATATAAAGGGAGGTGTTGGGGTCTCATTTCTAAGCTAAGCATAATAACAGTGAAACTCTGCTCGTTTCACATCCCCTCCTTGCCCCAAGCATTTGCAGCCTTGTTGTGAGAATTGCATCAGAATTCCCCATTTTTCCCTTTTTCCTCCATCATAAGCCTACTCCATTTCTCAAGAATAAGGTTGAGAGGAGAACGATACACGTAGGTGCACTTGGATTTTGGTGAAGAGGAGCCCGGACCAGGTTCGTGGAGCAGTAACCGGCACTGGTTGTAAGTAATCATTGTATTATTAATAAAAGAAGTACTTTTCCTATTCTAGAACATGATGTGTTGAATGTTTGCATTTGTTTTATGCTTTTATTCTAACATATAACACATATTTATGTATGAGATGTATGCTTGTAGTTCCTTGTTTATCTGTCTTTGAATGCAGGCCATCCTTGGGAGGAGGTTTGCAGTCAGTGGAGCCTTCAAGCACGAGAGGATCTACATCGGACGCTGAGTAAAGGTACAGTTACCAGATCCTTCTCATTTTACTTTTCTTGCATAAGTATGGGGTATGTTTGGGGTAGTTAGAAAAGTAGGAGACTTTTAGACGGTTGTGATTTGCCTACATTTTAAACCCTGTTGTAGCCATAGGGGGTTTTTCCTACTAGCAACATCTGGAGCTATATCTAAGGAAGGCATCAATGCAAATATGGAAAGGGAGGGACCAATTTGGCCCTCTTAGAATGGGAGTACTTGAAAGATTCTATTTTAAAATTTCCAAAGCAATTTGACATTGAGGATCCCAATGGAATTCAGCATCCTTTTCTAACAATTTGAACAGTGGGGCAGCTAGGTTTGTAAAATTTTGAATAAATCTTCTATAGTACCCAACATGCCCTAAGAAACTTCTAACCTCTTTTTGGGACCTGGGGATTTTGATTCGAGAAATGATTTCAATTTTAGTAGGATCTACCCTTATTCTGGTACCAGAAATATGATGACCTAAAACAATCCCCTCATTGAACATCATTTTGGATTTTTTATGGCTAAGGGAAAGGTGAGTAATGCTACATTTGATCAATACTTTCTTTTGGTTGTCTAAGGATTGTTGGAAATCATCCCCATATACTATGAAGTCATCCATGTAGACCTCCACACAATCATGGGTTAAATCAGAAAATATAGCCAAGACAACCCGTTGAAAGGTGGTAGGGGCTAAAGGGAAGAACCCTATAAGCATAAGTAAAAGTGGTATTTTCTTGAGCCTCTGCTGCAATATGGATCTGGTCATAACCATTGAACCCATCCAAGAAGGAAAAATACTTTTTCCTAAACAAAGTGTCCAATACTTGGTCTATAAAACGTAAAGGAAAGTAGTCTCTAAAGGTAGCCTTATTTTGCTCTCTAAAATCCACACAAATTCTCCACTTGCCATTTTTCTTAGAAACAATGACTAATGGAGATACCCACTTACTATTTGAAATGGGATAGATAAAATTGACATTTAGGAGCCTTTGAAGCTCTTCTTTCACTATATCCTTCAAGGTTGGATTCATCCTCCTTTGAGGTTTCCTAACAGGTCTGATTTGATCATTGTTATAGATGTGATGGATACAAGTATCCAAGTGGATCCCTTTCATGTCAGAATAGTCCCATGCAAATGCATCATATTGTTCTTGAATCATTTGAATCAATTGGTCTTGTTGTTCAGTTTCCAAATCAGAATTGATATGAAGACACTTCCGAGGGCTAATTTCAACTTATTTCACAGGTGACTTTCTACCCTTGTTCATTGTTGTCATAGTGAACAAGGTAGAAGGATGACAAAGTTCCTGAAATTCAAAGATGAAAATATGTTTATATTCCTAAAAAGTTTGTGGATATTCTATACATTCAGTCTCAGTGAAAAATTGGTTTAAAACTTGATCTTCAGATGGTTCTTCAAAACCTGTTATTTGTTCAATTGTTAACAAGGGTTTAACATATTCCTCCTCCCCATATGGATTCTTTAACCATAAAGGAATTTTAGTAGTTGGTTGGAAAGGAAGGAATAGAGTAAGCTTTTGGTTGTGAGTCTCATTGGAAATTGACATCTCTCCATATTGACGGCCAATGAATGCATCAACAGTGGCCAACCAAGGTCGACCAAGCACAACTGGATGTTCGGGTTTGGAGGATTTTAGATCTATTACCAAGAATTCTACATGATACTCCCAGGAAGCTAGGGTGATTGTTACATCATCCACACTTCTTGTTGGACTGATGACTTATTTATCTGCTAATTCCAATAGGGTGTGAGTTTGCCTTAAGTGTTTTAGTTGCAGTGTTTGCATGGTACCAATAGGCATAACATTTATTGTTGCTCCAAGATCAATAAGTGTATTTGATAATGAAATACCATTGATTTCTATCGTTACCACTAGGTTCCCTGGGTCATTGTGTTTGAATGGCATTTCTTATATGAATTCAGAAAATTGTCCAACCACCTGTATAATAGGAGGCTCCTTCCTTTTTCTTTTGGGATTTTTATTTCAAAGGTCCCTTACAATCTTGGCATAGATAGGAATGTCTTTAATAGCTTGTAGCGGGGTAATATTTATACATATATTTCTTAGCTTAGCTTCTAAATTATGTCCTAAAGGCACCTCGGGCTTCTTTATAAGTAGCCTTTCTAGATAAGGTGGAGAGTTAGCTTCCTGAGGTAGTTCAGGTTGTGAAGTAGGTCTGGCTGGAATGTCAGGAGGAATTTCCTCTATAGCAAGGTTGTCTCCATCTTCATCTGGTTGATTTTCTTATTGTTCTTCTTGAATAACCATGTAGAATTTGTTTTATTTAAGACCTTCCCTAATCTTAATTGGATTTCATTTAATGGAGCCGAGGTAATGACATAAGTCAGGAAGGTTTGCAATTCCATATTCTTTACAGGTTGGGTAGGTCTACTAATAGGGTTTGCAATGGGTTGTGTTGGAATTGGGGTAGGACGAGGAGGATTTGGATTAAGTGGAGCTTGTAGTTGTTGCTAGTTTGGATTCATGGGCAATGTAAGTTGTTGTTGTAGTTGAGGAGGTGGAGGTAGTGAAGGGGGATTAAATTCTGGCAAAATCTTAGAGATATTAGAAGGGTATTGTGGGTATGTAGGAAAATATGGTGGCTAGAAAGGGGCATTCCCATAGGCATTTCCCCTCCATCCTTGTTTCTAAGGATGTCCATGTGTTTTATGGGTGTCCATTGGGAATAAGGCATCGGAAGGACCCATTGTTGTTGTGCGTATTGCATGGAGGGATCTGGGAAAATGTTAGGATTTTGTTTTCTCCATAGTCTCTTAGTGGGATATGATGGATCTTAGGGCTCTACTCCTCCCTTGTAGATAGCTTGAAGGCCAGGTAGTGAAGGACACCTTTCAATAGAATGATCCTTTGTGTAAATTCCACAAACTTCTATGACATTAATAGGGCACTCCTTCTCAGGGTGTCTCTTCCTACACCGAGGACAGAAAATAGCCAAGGCAGCATTCTCTTCCTCTTGTTTCTTATTGATTTTAAGGGTATCCAATTGGATGTTGAGTGTATTTAGGATATCTATTTTGGAATTCTCTAGTATATTTCCTAGTTCCATTCTTGTGACACCTCTTGTAGTAGGTTTAGCAATTATGTTTACAAGATCTCTTGAAATTTTCCCATTTTTGGCTTGACTACGGGAGTACTTTTTACAATACTCAGCAATGTCAGAAAATGGTTTTTGGTATACATCCCCAGATCTCATGAGGTTTAACACTTCTATGCATTCATCCCTAACACCTTTCAGAAAAATAGTCCTAACCATGGTTGTGTCAAGAGAAAACTATTTGGTCTTTTGGTAGTTATAGAGGAACCTTTCCATGTAATCCTCTAGGATTTCCTCCTCAGATTGTTGCATCTTGAATATGTCATTCCTATAATCTATAGGCCTACAATAATCCTGATATTTTTGGAGAAAATTTTCCTTCATGTCATCCCAGGATAAAATATTATGTTCCCCTAAACTCATGAACCATCTTAATGCTAAGTCTTTTAATGTGGATGGAAACAATTTCAATTTTTGAGCATTGTCTATGTAATTATAACTTCTGCATAAAATATCAAACTCAAACATAAACGAATCAGGGTCCTCATATGGAATACCATGAAAGTGAGGCAATGATGACAGCGAAATATTCTTCATGGTGACATTTCTGGTAATGTTCAGTATCAAAAATCCAAATGTCTTTCTCATTGTTTTCATTCCCTTCTTCATCTGTCATATTTTCGAACAACAATTTATAGGTTGCAGGTGATGTTTCGCCACTAGGTGATGGTTCAACCACTAGATTGGTTGGGATATTCAAGTTTTCTAATACTTTATGCACTACTCCAACTGCAGATTCAACTTCTTCTACCACTTCCTTTGTTTCTTTTTCAATTCCTTCTTCTGACTGGGTCACCACTGCTCCTCCTGCTACTTGCTATGATATGTTTCCAAGTTGCACAGTAGCTTCAAATTCAGGGTCTTGTACTGTATTTTCAATTACTGCTTCTGAACTTTCTCCTCTAGGAATCTTTCCTACATAACGGTTAGCAGAACTAGTGGGAGGGGTTTTTCTTGGACCAAATAAGTTTTCTAGAATTTTTGTTGTAATAAATTTTCCTTTACTATCTCTAAGTCTACTCATATAAAATAAAAATATCTAGTGCTAACACAACATAAATTCTAACTACTAAAGGAAAGAGGACAACCTAGCTTTGGAGCGACCCCACCAAAGTGGATGTGCAGGTTCTTACCTTTCGTCTTACCATCTTCTCTCTGCCCTTAGCTCATCCTTAAAACCAATCCAAAATCATCAAATCAATCTATTTCAAACACTTCTTATTATCGTTTACAACTTCCTGGCAATGGCGCCAAAATGTTGGTGCAATTATATGTAGAATATATTTCCAATCATTAATATGTCAACCAGGATTCGTAATCAACAAATTTTCTACACTATATGTGCCGAAAACAGATGATCTTAATCTAACTAATAAAAATACTACCTCTAAATACTAAATCTTTGTTTCAATCCAAAGACTAATCACATCTTAAAGGAACGAAAATCCTTCTATCTAAAGGGATGAAAATCCTTCCATATTCTCCTAAACTAAATCTTTACCATTCAAAAAGAGGGAATCCTATCCTCTTTCTTCAATGCTTGATATTTTATCAATTTCTATCTACCTCTCCACACTTCAATCAAATCACACAAATAAACTCAAACTCAAATACACTCTGAAAATATTACATATTTTAGAGAATTGTCTAGTTTAATAGGTCAAGAACAGAAATCCATTTATCAGTCCATGTAATGCAAAAGATGGATTATCATATTGCTATGGTACTAACACACTTTTACAATTTAAAATAAATGACAGATTCATAAATGGAGATGATTACGCTTCAAAAATGTAACTAATTTAACATTACAACCTATTGAAAGTAAAACGCTTATAGTTTTTGTGCACCACACTCATCATACATTAATTCATATTCAATTCAAACCAAAAAATGGAATTATGCTAAGTACAGGACGAATAAATATTAAGTACATGATGATCGCAAAACAGTATTGGATCACACCACGCTAGTACAAGAACCAAATCTACGCTACAATTTTACAGTAATTTCATCAAGTTGGACCAGTGGGCCCTGACCGATTCCAACAGGGAAGCTTATAAAGTTCACAGAATGTTGGACTTCAAAGAACGTACACAACCATCACTGCAATTCACATTACATTTGAAGAAAAACTCACATAAAATATATATTCATAAACTTAATTCTTCAACATAACAATCTCTGTAATTTTTCTTCACCATCTGTTTAGTCACCTACAGACCCTCTTTATAAGAGAAATAGCATGATACAAACAAGGTATCAGATATTGTAAAAATAAATTTCAAGTCTAATACATGATTTTCTCATTTTGAAATTCACTTCATCCTCATGACACAAAGTGCATGAGGATGAAAATAATATCATAAGGACTCAAAATAGGCAATCACATTCATCAACTGACTCCTTGAACTTATCAAAATATCCATTCAGTTGATTGCATTTAGATTTGCATATTCTGGTACCTGATGGTTGTTGACGCAAGTACCGGATGACCTGGAGTGTTTCGATACTGGATGGTTCTGTACATTCTGGTACCTGATGGTTTCTGGAACATTCTGGTAGAGAATGAGTTGAATCGCGAGTACCGGATGACATGGAGTTTGGGTGCCGGATGCATGTCTTGAGAGTACCAGATGACCTGTCTTGCTAGTGTCAGATGACCTATCTTGCTATGATTTCCACAACAATGTTGTGAGATGGAATAAAGCATATAGATAATTTTTTTAACTATCAATAAACCATACAAATCATAGGCTTAACATTAATTACCTCTTGTACACCAAAGAACTATCAAATGGGTATATCATCGAGCAAAAGGGATGAATTATTGATAGTTTTAGGGA
>JASDQU010105614.1:61180-84154 GCA_032191745.1 Picea mariana
TGACTTATTTATCTGCAAATTCTAATAGGGTGTGAGTTTTCCTTAAGTGTTTTAGTTGCAGTGTTTGCATGGTACCAACAGGCATAACATTTATTGTTGCTCCAAGATCAATAAGTGTATTTGATAATGAAATACCATTGATTTCTATCGTTACCACTAGGTTCCCTGGGTCATTATATTTGAATGGCATTTCTTATATGAATTCAGAAAATTGTCCAACCACCTGTATAACAGGAGGCTCCTTCCTTTTTCTTTTGGGATTTTTATTGCAAAGGTCCCTTACAATCTTGGCATAGATAGGAATGTCTTTAATAGCTTGTAGCGGGGTAATATTTATACATATATTTATTAGCTTAGCTTCTAAATTATGTCCTAAAGGCACCTCGGGTTTCTTTATAAGTAGCCTTTCTAGATAAGGTGGAGAGTTAGCTTCCTGAGGTAGTTCAGGTTGTAAAGTAGGTCTGGCTGGAATGTCAGGAGGAATTTCCTCTATAGCAAGGGTATCTACATCTTCATCTAGTTGATTTTCTTATTGTTCTTCTTGAATAACCATGTAGAATTTGTTTTATTTAAGACCTTCCCTGATCTTAATTGGATTTCATTTAATGGAGCCTAGGTAATGACATAAGTCAGGAAGGTTTGCAATTCCATATTCTTTACAGGTTGGGTAGGTCTACTAATAGGGTTTGCAATGGGTTGTGTTGGAATTGGGGTAGGACGAGGAGGATTTGGATTAAGTGGATCTTGTAGTTGTTGCTAGTTTGGATTCATGGGCAATGTAAGTTGTTGTTGTAGTTGAGGAGGTGGAGGTAGTGAAGGGGGATTAAATCCTGGCAAAAGCTTAGAGATATTAGAAGGGTATTGTGGGTATGTAGGAAAATATGGTGGCTGGAAAGGGGCATTCCCATAGGCATTTCCCCTCCATCCTTTTTTCTAAGGATGTCCATGTGTTTGATGGGTGTCCATTGGGAATAAGGCATCAAAGGGACCCATTGTTGTTGTGGGTATTGCATGGAGGGATCTGGGAAAATGTTAGGATTTTGTTTCCTCCATAGTCTCTTAGTGGGATATGATGGATCTCGAGGCTCTACTCCTCCCTTGTAGATGGCTTGAAGGCCAGGTAGTGAAGGACACCTTTCAATAGGATGATCCTCTGTGTAAATTCCACAAACTTCTATGACATTAATAGGGCACTCCTTCTCAGGGTGTCTCTTCCTACACCGAGGACAGAAAATAGCCAAGGCAACATTCTCTTCCTCTTGTTTCTTATTGATTTTAAGGGTATCCAATTGGATGTTGAGTGTATTTAGGATATCTATTTTGAAATTCTCTAGTATATTTCCTAGTTCCATTCTTGTGACTCCTCCTATAGTAGGTTTAGCAATTATGTTTACAAGGTCTCTTGAAATTTTCCCATTTTTGGCTTGACTACAGGAGTACTTTTTACAATACTCAACAATATCAGCAAATGGTTTTTGGTATGCATCCCCATATCTCATGAGGTTTATCACTTCTATGCATTCATCCCTAACACCTTTCAGAAAAAGAGTCCTAACCATGGTTGTGTCAAGAGAAAACTGTTTGGTCTTTTGGTAGTTATAGAGGAACCTTTCCATGTAATCCTCTAGGATTTCCTCCTCAGATTGTTGCATCTTGAATATGTCATTCCTAGAATCTCTAGGCCTACAATAATCCTAATATTTTTGGAGAAAAATTTCCTTCATGTCATCCCAGGATAAAATATTATGTTCCCCTAAACTCATGAACCATCTTATTGTTGAGTCTTTTAATGTGGATGGAAACAATTTCATTTTTTGAGCATTGTCTATGTAATTATAACTTTTGCATAAAATATCAAACTCAAACATAAACGAATCAGGGTCCTCCTATGGAATACCATGAAAGTGAGGCAATGATGACAGCGAAATATTCTTCATGGTGACATTTCTGGTAATGTTCAGTATCGAAAATCCAAATGTCTTTCTCATTGTTTTCATTCCCTTCTTCATCTGTCATATTTCCAAACAGCAATTTATAGGCTGAGGGTGATGTTTCGCCACTAGGTGATGGTTCAACCACTAGATTGGTTGGGATATTCAAGTTTTCTAATACTTTATGCACTACTCCAACTGCAAATTCAACTTCTTCTACCACTTCCTTTGTTTCTTTTTCAATTCCTTCTTCTGATTGGGTCGCCACTGCTCCTCCTGCTACTTGCTATGATATGTTTCCAAGTTGCACAGTAGCTTCAAATTCAGGGTCTTGTACTGTATTTTCAATTACTGCTTCTGAACTTTCTCCTCTGGGAATCTTTCCTATATAACGGTTAGCAGAATTAGTGGGAGGGGTTTTTCTTGGACCAAATAAGTTTTCTAGAATTTTTGTTGTAATAAATTTGCCTTTACTATCTCTAAGTCTACTCATATAAAATAAAAATATCTAGTGCTAACACAACACAAATTCTAACTACTAAAGGAAAGAGGACAACCTAGCTTTGGAGTGACCCCACCAAAGTGGATGTGCAGGTTCTTACCTTTCGTCTTACCATCTTCTCTCTACCCTTAGCTCATCCTTAAAACCAATCCAAAATCATCAAATTAATCTATTTCAAACACTTCTTATTATCGTTTACAACTTCCTGGCAATGGCGCCAAAATTTTGGTGCAATTATATGTAGAATATATTTCCAATCATTAATATGTCAACCAGGATTCATAATCAACAAATTTTCTACACTATATGTACCGAAAACAGATGATCTTAATCTAACTAATAAAAATACTACCTCTAAATGCTAAATCTTTGTTTCAATCCAAAGACTAATCACACCTTAAAGGAACAAAAATCCTTCTATCTAAAGGGATGAAAATCCTTCCATATTCTCCTAAACTAAATCTTTACCATTCAAAAGGAGGGAATCTGATCCTCTTTCTGCAATGCTTGATATTTTATCAATTTGTATCTACCTCTCCACACTTCAATCAAATCACACAAATAAAATCAAACTCAAATACACTCTGAAAATATTACATATTTTAGAGAATTGTCTAGTTTAATAGGTCAGGAACACATATCCATTTATCAATCTATGTAATGCAAAAGATGGATTATCATATTTCTATGGTACTAACACACTTTTACAATTTAAAATAAATGACAAATTCATAAATGGAGATGATTACACTTCAAAAATGTAACTAATTTAACATTACAACCTATTGAAAGTAAAACGCTTATAGTTTTTGTGCACCACACTCATCATACATTAATTCATATTCAATTCAAACCAAAAAATGGAATTATGCTAAGTACAGGACGAATAAATATTAAGTACATGATGATCGCAAAACAGTATCGGATCACACCATGCTAGTACAGGAACCAAATCTACGCTACAATTTTACAATAATTTCGTCAAGTTGGACCAGTGGGCCCTGACCGATTCCAACAGGGAAGCTTATAAAGTTCAGAGAATGTTGGACTTCAAAGAACGTACACAACCATCACTGCAATTCACATTACATTTGAAGAAAAACTCACATAAAATATATATTCATAAACTTAATTCTTCATCATAACAATCTCTGTAATTTTTCTTCACCATCTGTTTAGTCACCTACAGGCCCTCTTTATAAGAGAAATAGCATGATACAATCAAGGTAGCAGATATTGTAAAAATAAATTTCAAGTCTAATACATGATTTTCTCATTTTGAAATTCACTTCATCCTCATGAAACAAAGTGCATGAGGATGAAAATAATATCATATGGACTCAAAATAGGCAATCCCATTCACCAACTAACTCCTTGAACTTATCAAAATATCCATTCAGTTGATTGCATTTAGATTTGCATATTCTGGTACCTGATGGTTGTTGACGCAAGTACCGGATGACATGGAGTTTGGGTACCAGATGCATGTCTTGAGAGTACCAGATGACCTGTCTTGTTAGTGTCAGATGACCTATCTTGCTACGATTTCCACAACAATGTTGTGAGATGGAATAAAGCATATAGATAATTTTTTTAACTATCAATAAACCATACAAATCATAGGCTTAACATTAATTACCTCTTGTACACCAAAGAACTATCAAATGGGTATATCATCGAGCAAAAGGGATGAATTATTGATAGTTTTAGGGAAACATAATCAATATAAGGCGCAAAAGTAAGATAACTGTGGATGTCAAAAAGGAGGCCCAACAGAGATATTTGGTGTGTTGAGAAAAATTAGATTCCATCCTCTTCATAGTTGCATCGGCTAAGAAGTTCAGCATCTCATTCTTAGAACTTGTAATGTCGACAATGTTCTTCTTAGGCTCACCATTATTTCTAGAATAGCTTGCTTGGTTGAGTCTTCTAGAGGTAGTCAAATTCTTATTGGCGTTATGGAAAAAGTTTGGGAAGCTTCAAGGGTTTGGGGATCTTGTTGTATTAAGTGAAAGACCATATCTCCATCTAAAGAATCCAAGTAGTAAATGAGGATTGATTTTTCTGGGGGTTTGATTTACTTGTTCAATTTATGGACAATCTGGGTAAATATTTGATTGAATTATTCCTTGGTTTCATTCTCATTCTTCTTAATTGTACTAAGAGAAACCAATAAATTCCTATTATCCCTTTTCTCGCCCCATTTTTCCATAAAGACATTCTCTAATTCATTCAATGTGTTAATTATATTGCAAGTAAGTTTGATACGAACCAATCAGAAGCATCATCTTCTAAGGAAAGGGAAAACAAGCTCATTTTGACATCATCGTGATTTGGAGCAAACATATTGACCATGCTCTTTAAAATTTCCAATGATCTAGCTAATATAGTATTATTTCCTTGGAAGGTTGGAAAATTTCCAATAAAATTCTCAGGGATGTCATGAGGGTAGCCTCGAATATTTGCAAAGTTGAAAGGCCTATTTAGCTCAGTGAGTCAATCACCCATTATGTATTGAGTCAGTTGAATTCAAACACTCTCAAAAATATAACGAAGGTCTTCAACAATGGGATATTTTAGGTAGTCTTTAAAGATAGGGGGTTAGTTGACCATGTTATCCCCTCTCACCTAGGGGTAACTAGAGGGGATCATTATCTATGATCCACATTGAAAACAGTGGTCCTAGAGATGATGACCATCATTCTCCACAGACAACATCCCCTCAAATGTCTCTTCATCATCATTACTTAGCTCGTTCACTTGTCACCAAGCTCATCCGATGATGGTGGTCCAGCACACATGAGGTACATTAGCCACTGTTTCATTCAAAGTGTTACATTTAATGTATTGGGAATTTAGGTAAGGATCATGGGTTGAAGTTGCATAATGAATTTTGATTCTTGGAAGTTATGATTTTTTTCTTGCTTCACCTTGGTGGCCAACATATGTACTCTAGTCAAGTGTTGTCACTCTCGAGGAAAATGGGTACTACTAGGAGGCCTCGATAGGGGTAACATACCCATACCTTTTTCATACTTAACACTTTCCATCTATAATCATCCCACTATCCTGTATTTTAGGAATCGTTGTTACATGCATCCCAAAAGGGTTCATACTTCATTCTCCTACGAGAAGAAGGGGCTTGAATGCTCAAGGTTGATGTAGATGGTAAAAAAGAATGGAAAGAGCATGTTATAAATTCAAAATTCAAAAGAATAATCATGGGATATAAATGATAAATCAAAATCCAATTTAGCTTGAGCTCTACCCCCTTGCTATGAGGCCATCACCCCAAGTCCTAATGCACTAAATGCATACCTAAAGAAAAGGACTTAATTGAATCCCGATGTAATAAATGCATAAACCTATAAAGGGGCTTGCAAAGAAATTATTGAATATCAAAAGGCAAGATAGGGGTGGAAAGAAACATTGTTGAGGAAAGGGTAACTCAATGCACCAAGTGCTCTCTCTACAAAGGCGGTCATGTAGATGAAAATCACACATGGGCTTGCATGTCAATGACACCATGACCATGAAGTAAACCCCATGTCATACCACTCACTCACACTTACACTTTGATTTCTTTCTCGGGAAATACTCCTCTACTTGGGTACTGACACACCTAATAGTGTTCTATGATGGTCCTAATCCCATACTTAAACTTGTAAAATTGCATAAATTCATAAGCTAATGTGAAGTTTGAAGAAGATACCTAATTTGAATTACTTACGTGGATTTTTCATTAAATTGTGACTCACTTTTTATGATTCTAGTGACTCTTGTATYCATGATGGTTGGTCTCACTTGAGTCTTTGAGCCCCTACTTGATGATGATGCACCCCTTGAGATGATCCTTTGGAAGATGTTCATGATGATTCTCCCACAGTTCATGATGATGTTGCATGTTGTATGGACGACATTGAGCACTTGATGATGAGCATTGGGCCATGTGATGACTTATCGTGTTTCTTGGAATCCTCCACTACCTCTTGGACTTGGGATGTTTCACTTCTAGTATAGGACGTTTCCCATTGAGCTCGACATGTCACCTTGATCCCTCGATGATGTCATACACCCCTTGAATACATTGGAACTTAGATTGATGGTGTGGCCTTGATGATGATAGTATGCCTCTTTGGAGAGGTTATGGAACCCTTCTCCTTGATGGCATCATGGTTTTGGCCTTGGACATTGCACATATGGAGATGACATCATGTTTTAGAATGATGTGACATTTGCTTGAGCCGACCTAGCATTTGAATGATGAGTTGGCACCTTATGGATGAGGATATGTGACCTTCTTGATGAGGAAGCATGACTTTTGATGATATGTTGCACCTTTTGGGAGAGACATGACTTTTGGAGTCATTGTACCCCATTGGAGGATGATGTCACCTTCTTTGAGCCCTCGACACTCACATGTGTGGATTTTTAGGAGGGTATTTTCATGTTTTAGTATTAACTTTATCTTAGAGGATTTTTCGTGGTTCAACCTAAGACCTATCCACCTTGAATCATGGATTTTTATGTTTTAGGGGCTTCTTAAAGAGGTGGAGATCTTGGTTTCCTCATATATATAGAGGGAGTGCTACCTCATTGTAAATCATAGCAACTTGTGGAGGATTATCACTAATTGTCTCTTCTATCTTTCTCTTTTAGTATGTATGACTTATGTACCTTCTTTGGGAGATGATCTATTGGATGATTTTCAAGTTTTGATGGATGATTTCACGGTTAGGATTTAATGGATGATCATTGGCTTACCTAGTAAATTTTCTTTCTAATATTTGTTGGTTTATTTCTTGAATGTATTAAGGGTAAATGTGTTTATCAAAGTGGTGATAGTGCATGTTACCTTGTATTTCTCTTGAAAAAATATTGTTTTAAAATCCTAGGAAGGTTTGTAGTCTACCATGCCTTTATATCATTTGTTTAAAGATTGTTTAAGGACATAAGGCAAATTTATAGGGTTTGTAGTGGACTACCCTAGGTGTTTCCCTATAGAATAGAGTTTTAGGGTTTATAGTGTACTACCCTAGGGTTTATCCATGATCCATCTTTAAGCTTGTCAAAAGGCATAGAACGATTTCTAGGGTTTGTAGTGGACTACCCTAGCCTTCATTCTATTGGTTAATCATTAAGGTTTGTAGTGGACTACTTTCAGGCTTACCCAAAGCTTTCCTTTGTCTCCCAAAAAAGTGCATACTTTGACCTCATATTCCCAATAGGAGTAAATATCACTAGTCTTTCTCTCTTCTACCAAATTCTAAACCTTAATTTCACCCTTTCCTTTGGTGTCTTAGGGTTATATTAGGATTTGTTGCATTTATCCTCAATTTTCAACCATCTTTGAGCTTGACATCTATGGTTTTATTGGAATTTTTCACCTTGAAGTACATATTGACATCATTTATTGCATTATCATTGTAATTTTCAACCCTCTAGGACTTGACGTTTTTCATATTTAGAATTGTTTTGTGCCATTTACATTTCAACAATTAATTGTCTATAAATCCCTTGTATAAATTATGATTTTCAGCCCTAGTTTATTTCATGCTTACTCATTTTAAGGGTTTTTTTGTTTATATTGTTGTAACTTGGCATATTGTTGTAGTTAATCATCTTTAATACAAGTTTTACAATATCCATAGATTGTTTCTTGATTTATAGTGTTTGGGGCATCTCTTTGACTTATTTTGACTTGGCAAACATCATTAATTGTACAATATACTTCACATATACAAATCTAAAAATTGCTTCATTTAACCACCTTGTACTTATTTTGATTACCTTGACCTAGTGGTGGTGTGTTTGTGTCACAAATAAAGGAGGTTGTAGACTTGATCCTTTCTTCCTATAGGATTCCTTGAGGTTACTAGGGAAGCCTCCCTTGTGTTGGATTTCATTCTTCACTAAAACGAGGGAAGTGATTTGATAAGGTGGCAGTGGAAACACTTCCAATGTTGCACTTGTTGTACCCCTTGTGAAAGGCTTTGCACAAAGATGCTAGATTTTATGATAAAATTTTGGCACTATTGTCGAGGAGAATTAAGTTATTCTCTTTGGAAACCCAAATTCTATGCTTCAACCAAATCTTGGTGGGCTTACACTTAGAGTTATTGAACACTCTAATTTCCTGCCTGGCAACTCCACATCAAGAGAACCCAAAGGTTATGGATACCAACAAAAGATTGTATTCCAACAGACGATGAACACCTTCAATAACCACTCACACAACTAGATCAAAGACCAACACACTGATTTTTTGACTTGGTAAAACTCTTAAAGGGGAAACATCCATGGCCCCATCCAATGCGGCTACTTGGAGCAGTTTATTAATGCAAAAGTAAAAGATTACAAAGAGATTTTACAAGAGAGTTTCTCACAATCAATCATCAGAAAATGACCCTGCATGCTCTTTAAATAGAGATCATGGACCAATCGGGTGCTAAGCCATAGATCAATAGTTGTTAAGATCGAGGAGAATATGAACCGTCAGATCACTCTATGTCGGGAACATATCGTGACCGCATATTTCCTAACTAAAAATGCATAATAATGCATACTAAAGAAACACACTTTTACCTAACGACACATTAGACCAAGTAGATCTTAACTAATTCCTAAGTGTCTAAATATCCTAACACCCCCCTTTAAGAACAACTTGGGATAGGATTGAAGGATTTCCATTTGTGACACAGTAGGAGAAGGAAGGAAGCATTAGAGCCTATCCCCCCTTAATGACAACTTCCTGAACTCCTAACATGGATCGAAGTTTGGAAAACTTTGCTTCTGTAAGAGACTTTGTGAAAATGTTTCCAACTTGATCTTCTATAGGGCAAAAGAGCACTTCAATAACTTGATCATGAATGAGATTTCTGATGAAGTGCATGTGTAACTCGATGTGTTTGTTGCACTGATGTTGAACTAGGTCTTTGGCGAGCTTGATGGCAATCTGATTGTCGCACCAAAGGCTAGTCGAATGTTGTTGCTGGAATCCAAACTTTGAAAGGATCTGTCGAAACCACAAGGCTTCCTGACTTGCATTTACCATTGCTCAGTACTTATGCTGAAGAAAGTGTAATAGCCTATTGTTTCTTACAGGCCCAAGTGACAGGTCCTGAACCAAGGCTAAAAACATAACATGTAGTAGAATTCTGATCATTAGGGTCATCATCCCATTCTGAATTAGTGAAACCAACCAATAAAGGAGTCTCCCCTGAATTGTAACGTATCCTGAAATGAATTGTACCAAGGACATAGCGAAGTATACTTTTAGCTACTTTCTAATGGATTTCATGGCGTGTTTTCATATACCAGGAAACAAGACCAATAGAAAAGGAAAGATCAGGATGGCTATGATTCAAGTATAAGAGGCTACCAACTAACTGACGGTACAAGGTGGCATCAACTTCGGGAGAAGTACATGTGCCAGCAAGCTTAACTCCAGACTATAGGGGAGAAGGGGATGGTTTACAATCTTCCATGTTAAAGTGACAAAGAAGGTCACGAGCATACTTAGACTGGGAAAGAAAAATTCCTTCATTGGTTTGCAAAACTTGGAGGCCAAGGAAATAATGCAAAAATTCTAATTCTGTCATTTCAAATTTCTTCTTAAGGCTGGTTTTCACATGGTTTAAAATTTTTTAGTCACTACCAATAACAATAAGGTCATCAAAATAAATTACAAGGATTATGAGATGGCTTCCTACTTTCTTGGTATAGACATTAGGATCAGAATGGCATCTAGAGAATCCAGTGTCAATAAGAAAGTTGTCCATTTTGTCATACCAAGCTCAGGGAGCTTGCTTAAGACCATAAAGAGATTTCTTAAGGCGACAAACAGGGCTAGAGTCATTCTGGACATAGTCATGAGGTTGTTCCATGTAGATTTCTTCTTGCAAATATCCATGCAAGAAGGCAGATTTAACATCCATCTGATGGACCTCCCATTTATGTGAGGCAGCAAGGGAAAGAACAAGGTGGATGGAATTTATTTCGGCTACAGGGACAAAGGTTTTGTTATAGTCAATTCCTTCAACTTGGAAAAATCCTTTGGAAACTTACTTATCCTTGTGTCTTTCAACACTTCCATATGATACATACTTAGTTCTATAGACCAATTTACATCTAACAAGTTTTCTTCCTGTTGGAAGAGGTACAAGATCCCAAGTATTGTTTTCCATTAAAGAACAATACTCTTCATTCATTGTTGTATCCCAATCTGGATGACCTGAAGCTTCTGCAAATTTCTCGTGATCATGAGTCTCTGAAACTTGTGCCAAAAGAGAAGAGGCTCGTTGTAATTGTGAACGTGTCCGACACTGATATGAAGGATCACCAAAAACATCACCAACTGTTTGTCGTGTTGAACGAACCCATCTAGGGAGCGATGGAGTTGGTGTTGTTTCATATTCAAAGGAATTATCTAGAGGAAGGTGAGCAGGAGGAGGTGGATTTTCATCCTCACTGTCATCATCTAAAGAATAAACCAGAACAGGAACAAACAAAGGCACAAACATTGAATATGGCTCACATGTCAAAGAAGGCACAATCGTCAAATTAGGCTCACAGGCCAAGAGATTTTCATCAAATTTAACATCTCTTCTAATAATAATTTCATTACAATGTGGTTGAAGAAGTCTATAGCCTTTGACATCTTCAGAATAACCAACAAATATACACTTCTCACTTTTAGGCTCTAATGCTTTCCTTTTCTCATCGGGAATGTGAGCACATGATATATTGCCAATCCACGAAAGTGACTTACATCTGGTTTAATTTTAGTACAATCTTCTTCCGGTGTTACATTTTTAAGAGCCTTTCTGGGAGTGATTTACTATGTAATTTGCACATTTGATGGCTTCCGCCCAATACTTTAGACTTAATCCCTTAGATTGGAATACAATTAGTCATTTCTTTTAGTGTGCAGTTCTTTCTCTCGGCAACACCATTTTGTTGTGGTGTATATGGAACAGTGTGTTGCATTTAGATGCCCTTTGTAGTGCAGTAGCTTGTAAAATTATTGTTCACATATTCACCTCTACTATTTGTTCTCAACCTTTGAATTTGATGTCCAGATTGCTTTTCTACAAGGGCCTTGTAGGCCAAAAACTTGTCAAAAATGTTGCTCTTAAATTTTAAGAAGTAAACCCAAGTACGTCTGGAAAATTTATCAATGAAAGTTAAGAAATACTTGCACCCAAAAAAAGAAGGAGAAGAAAGTGGACCACACAAGTCACTGTGAACAAGTTGCAAAGGTCTTGAGGCGTGCCAAGAGGCACGTTTGTCAAAATTGTCCCAATCATGTTTGTCGAGAACACAACTGGCACAAACACCATCTCTGCATGAAACAAGAGGAAGATCAGTCACCATCTGTTGATTACATACTTGTTGCAATGAGTGATAGTTTAGATGACCAAACTGCTCATGCCAAAGTTTGCTCAAGTCATCACTATGAGCAACAAAAACTAATGAAAAAGATGATGACCCAAAGTTGTCAAACTTGTACAACCTAGTAATATCATCAGCAATTTTAGTTGCAAGAACATGCTTAGGATCTTTTATATCCTTGATTACAACTTGGTGAGGTGAAAAATCTATGGTTTTACCTTCACCTGAATGAGTGATTTGATATACTAATAGAAGTTTACAAGAAAGACTTGGAACACATAATACATCATTGAAATAACCATTATCTACTTGAAATGGTCCAAATCCTACAATACTAAGAGACATATCATCACCAACACATATTTTCTTGGTGTTACATTCATTTAGAGCAAAAAATATTTCTTTATCCTTAGCCATATGATAAGATGCTCCATAATCAATAAGCCACTCATCAGAAGAAGAAGTAGAAGTTGCATTGAAGGACAAACCAGAAGCAGAAAGTGAATGTCCATGACAAGAAGATGAAGAAGTAGAATCAATACCGATGTTGTGCTTCTTCCTCATTGCTTCTAAAGATTCCATCTTCTTGGAACATTTGGACTCATCATGACCATCTTTATCACAAAAATTGCAATATCTATCAGTCTTCTTATTTTTAGATTTTGCTCCTTTGTCACCATTAGGAACTGAAGTTGTCTGAGTGGGTGGGTTTGGGACCATTATTTTGCTTGTTTTTGTGGTGAGGATGTTGCTTCTTGGGATTCTTTGGTTTATATTTATGTTGGGTGACTAAGGCTTTGTTGGAGGTACCTACAGTGTTGATCACTCCAAGTTGTACAAGCTTATCTTGCTCTCTAATCAAAGCATCACAAAAGGACTCAAGAGTGGGTTTTTGATAAACTTTCCCTAGATCCTCTCTCATGGCATAAAAGGTAGATGCAAACATATAATATGCACTACCTAGCTTAGAAAGAATAATATAGATTCAACGCTCTTCCTCCAACTTTATCTCACATTCTTCACATAAAATGTTGAGTGTTTTAAACTTACATAGATAGTCTTCAATTCAAGAAAAATCATTTGGACTTAAAGTTAGTATTTGATTTTCTAACTGATGTGCTTGAATAATATTGTGTTTACCAAACACAGATTCAAAGTTTTCCCCAAGCTTCATCGAGGTCATCAATTTCTTTAAGGTGGAACCTTAAATCGGGAGAGATGGAAATTTCAATCAGTCCACGTGCTTAGTCACTTATATTATCCCATTTGATTTTCTTATTAGCATCAGTGGGTTCTTTTTCCTTTCCCAAGGTAATATGGTACAAGCCTTTACTTCTTAAAAAATCCTCCATATGGGATTTCCATTGGAAGTAGTTGGTGTTGGTAAGCAAAAGATTACTCGAAGAATCCATATTAAATATGTAGATAATATGGACTTAAAAACTGAAATTGATGATCTGGATGGAAGGATATCAAAAAATTACGCGATTTAAAAAAAAACGGCGTTGAAAACAGACTTAAGATGTGAAATTTATGCCCTTTTAAAAAAAAGACATAAACGATAACCAAAGAACCACGTGGTGATGATACCCCTCCAAATAACCTCACTTTTACAAATAAGTTGTTTTAGGAAGTGACCCACTTTTATAAAAATAAGTGGGGATCACTTTTACAATGAAGTTACTTTATAAAGAAGGTTGCATGCAAAATAAATAACTCTAAAATAAAATATTAAAGCTACTTATAGTGATTCGCTTTTATACTTGAAGTCAAATACACTTTACAATGGGACATGAACTTTTTCAAAAAAAAATGAACAAAAAGAGAGACTTGAACTCAAGACCTTTTACTTAATAAGGCAAATTTTAACCAAGTGGGATAGCAAAACATATTGTATTGTTTAGCAGGAGGATTGGGGGTGTTGTTGTTGTTGTTGTGGAAGACGGCCTTGGAGAGAATGCTCATAAAAAACTCTTTACACACAAGAAAAAAAATTTACTTTTCGATGACAACAAGGGTTAGATCTTGGTTAACTTACCCAGAAAATGCACATTTTCCTATATGTTTATGATTTTCCGAGATCGCACATGGTGCGGGGCAAAGAGCATACGTGGATCTAAAAGTGTAGCAATCTGGAAACAAACAAAATAAAACAGAAATAATACTCTGCAAAAATTTTAAAGGGGTGTATTCAAGTTGTATACCTATGGTTCTAACTGAAATTGTCATATCTTGGGAAAACGGAAACCTTTTCGAGTGAAATGAAAGGTGTTCTTAACTGAAACAAGCGCTTTGGACGCAATGGAACAGTCCTCTTAGACCAGAAATATAGATGACATAGAAAATAGAGATGAGGCAACTCATCTTCACAATCTCAATCTACAATAGGAGCGGGTCTTCAAACAGGCACTAATACCATGTTCAACAACACAGGTATTCCAACATAGGATGAAAACCTTCAGTAACTACGTCAAAACATTGGTGTTTTTATCTTTGATCTAGTTGTGTGAGTGGTTACTGAAGGTGTTTTTCCTCTGTTGGAATACATGTGTTGTCGAAAAAATACCTACTCTAAAATACAAGGCTAATTGGAGAAAACCTCTTCATAACTCTCCAGTAATAAAACATTTATTCAATCTGTCAGGCTAGGTATTGGAAGAACTCATAACTCCACACGTGTTTTATTGCATTAGCTTGAAACTCAATAAATATACAATAAGTGATTATTGGTCTTCCCCAACAAGTGACTCTTCCTATCACCTACTACTCTTCATATTTACAATTTATGTTAAAAGTAACAAAATACCAAGTATTATGTGTACAACAATCCCCCCCTTAATCTAAATGGGTGTTTGTGAGTCCAAACACCATTCTGAACTTTTCGCTTTTTTCTCTTCCAAGCACTTTGGTGAAGATATCCACAATTTTCTCATTTGTGGAACAATGTCTTAAATGAATAGTCTTTGCCTCTACATGGTATTGAATCAAGTGATACTTTTTGTTGATGTTCTTTGTTCGATCATGGAATTTGGGATTCTTGGCCATCTTGATTGCAGAAGTATTGTCAACTAGAAGATGAGTAGAATTCACTTTTTTCTCATGCAAATCTTCCAGTATTTTCTTGAGCTAAACAATCTCCTTCATTGTTTTTGTAGTTTCCACATATTCTTCCTCTATTGTGGTATTGCTAAAATCCCCACAAGTTGTGTAATCAAGGCTTTGCAAACAAATGGGAGGATTCACCAGGGTTTCTCTCCTTGTTTAAAAAAATCAAGGAAGTAGAAGTTTAGCAGATACGCAACCCCACATTGCCATCTTGTGGGAAGAAGGAAACCTAATCCAAACTATTCACACAGTTGATTGAACTCGTCCCATCATGTATAATAAATATATGTGAAATTCCATCCTCGTGAGTTTTTTGGATTTGAAATTTGCATGTCCAAGTGGTGGTGGGATGTGATCGATTTGGTCTGGTGAGGATTTAATTTTGAACCAAAAAGAACAAGGTGCTTTGAAATGTCTATATTGCATGTTATGTGATGGATTACATGAAAATGTGAGAAGATGTGAGCTCATAGATTCCCATTGTCTATAAATTCCTGAGCTTCTGCTATCAAATTGTTGATCCTTGAGTATTGGCAGCTAAACATTCAGTCGATTTTAGAGACTAGTCATTGTTCCTTTACATTCTCCAACTTTTCAAGTTGTATCTCATTTTCCCGACTACCAGTTCACAAGTTTGTTGCTACTACACATGAGTGAAGGTATCAGAAGATGCATTCTCTAATTACCATCATTGGCGTAGTGCTCACTGGCAAAGAGAATTACAATGAATGGTACAGAAAGATCAAAAGCACATTGATATTCAACAACCTATGGAATGGTATTTGCAAAGAAATAGTTGCCAATGAAAAAGAAGTTGAATCAACTACTACTAAACATGAATCAGAAGAAAAGTCGAAGAGTAGCACACTGACCATTCCTAGATCAAACAAAGAACATGCCATATGGAAGGAAAAAGACCAGAAAGCATATGTTGTGATTTATGCAATAGTAAGTGAAGAGGTGAGCTATCATATTGCTTCTATTATCTACTCATATAGTACTTTGAAGAGATTAAATGAATTGTATGATACACACTCAGAACTAGAATTCATACAACTGATTGTGAAGCTCTTCAACCTAGAGTTGAAAAATAATGACTCTATGGCTTAGCTTCTAATATCAAAGCCATAATGCATGACATTGATGCCACTGGGGTGAAGATAGACCTCCCTCTCACATAGTATTTAAATGAATTGTATGACACACACTCAGAACTGGAACTCATACAATTGATTGTGAAGTTCTTCAACCTAGAGTTGAAAAATGATGACCCTATGGCTTTAGCTTCTGATATAAAAGCAATAATGCATGACATTTATTCCACTGGGGTGAAGATAGACCTCCCTATACCAAGCTTCATTAATGCCCTCTACACTACATATTTTCACTCCCTTGAATCTCTGCAAGTAAGTGGTCAAATGAAATCCATCACATTTGACAATTTGGTGGAGAAAGTTGCAAAACGTAAGAAATCCTTTGGAAATAAGTCAACTCATTCCACCACCGAGACCATGTGCCTTACTTAGAAAGGGAAGAGTCAAACACATTATTATTCTAGAGGAGAAGGCAGCAAAAGAGGACATGGAAGAAACACTTTCAGAGGTAGGGGGTAGACACAACCAAGATGATAGATCCAATCTTCATTGTACCCATTGAAAAAATAATGGGTCACATGAAGAAAATGACTACAGAGTTTTGTGGGAGAGTTTCAAAGAAGACAGACCGAATTAGAAAGAGGAAAAAGCTAAAACTTCAGAACTAATAAAAGGTAAACCACCTGAATTTACTCATTACATTGTTTCCCATTGAAATATAGGAGTAACTGAAGATTTGCTTAACACTTCATATACTCCTTGGAGATATGCATGGCTTCTTCACACAAGTGCAACCTCCCACGTGACATTTTGAATAGACTTCTTCGAAAATTTCAATGACAATGTAGATGACATAGTGTATTTTGTAGATAAATTGAGTCTCACACCTTCAGAAATGGGCACCATCCACTACAAGGAGAACACTTTCTAGCGGAGGTTTTTAGTGTTACAAAATTTGGAAAAAAAATTAAAAAAACCTCCACTACAACCTCCTCTATTGGATGTGAAGATTTTAGTGGAGGTTTTAATGGATGTTCCATATAACTAAAAAAATTGGGTGGGCAAAGGTTGTAGTGGATGTTTTTTTTTCGGTGCTTTTATTGTCAAAATGCATCGGTGCATCAATGGATAAAAATCCCTAGTGCGTACCTGAACATAAAATGCATCAGCACGACCTTACATAAATTCCCTGGTAAGTACATAAAACCAAAAAAACACCAGTGCGTCATTACATAAACAATCAGTGCATACATAAATCGAATAGGCACTAGTGTGCCATTACATGAAATGCCCTAATGTGTACATAAAACAAAAATGTGTTGATTCACCATTACATTACTACATCTATTTGTATATAAAACGCAAATGCATTGGTGCATTTATAGTTATTACGCCTCGAATTCCCATTTTGTTGTATGCAGCACCTGTGCGCTTTTACTTTATGTATGTCCCAGTGCTTGTATAATTCATTTGTGTTGGTGCCTATATTACCCTGTGCACCAAAAGGTACTGAAATTTCAAATATTTGAGGTGAGATGTCAGCGTCATTCTTTGTTCTGAAGCACTAGTGATTTTATTACATATAAAGCATAGGTGCATTTATTTTATTTAAAACATTGATGATGTTATTATATTTAAAGAACCAGTGTGTATCTATCACATGCCCACCATAAATTTCTAAAATGATATATATTATCGCATGTTATAGGCACCAATGCTTCAATATAAACAGTATGCACTAATGCTTCAAAATTCTTAATATGCACCAGTGCGTATAGCCCTTCAAAAAGAACTTATTTCTATATTATTTCACTCACCATTTTGTGAGTTCATAAGAATGCACTAATATGTATATATTTTAATTAAAAAAAAATCACAAATATTTTTAATAATAATATTGTTTTTTATATTTATGTTATTGCATTTTGATATAATAATTGCATTAATGTCTTATCCAACATATTACATCTATGTTATTTCCAACAATATAAATCATTCACATATTAATTAATTAGTTATTTACAACAAGGTAAATCATTCACATATTAATTAATCAGCAATGCAACATTTTACAACATTTGATAATGCAATAAAATAAGAAACCCATTTTATTATATATGAATAAGAGAGCCATCATCATACAAAATGGGACAACGTAAAGGTCCACAATAATCAAAATGGAACCAATATGTAATTGTTATAGTTATTGGTAACATGTCATCATGCAATTGGGACATTATGTCCACTACATTAAGCAAAATCTCTGATTTTTACAAATCAATATTCCAAAACATACAACTTACAGTAACATTCAATTATATTGATTGTCATTCATCACTTGAACTGGTGTCATTCCTTGAGTTGTGTGAATCCCTCATTTCTTGATCAGTTGTAGGTTGGGAAAAGCCCGACCCAAACCACAAAATGACGACAACTAAGAGAACACCTGCCCACTATTACCTCATATAGGTATTCTCGTCACTTTAGAGGTGAAGTGATCACCTCAAGGGGGGAATCCCAAGTGACCCTAGGGGTAAATGAGATGGAAAATGGTACGTATGAATGGATTCCCCTATAGGTCAAGTTTCTATATGGAAAGAGGGTTGGAAATGAGTCTCGGTAGTAGTTAATGGTTATCAAAGAGTTCAAGCACCTGCGGTTGATGGTAGTACCTGCCCAAGACATAAGAAAATCCAACTATACAAGATATATGTTAGGTGGACAAGCAATTTAAGCTTGCTGTACATATTTGCACAGGTCAAAAAAAATATATATCAGCTAGAAACAATCAATAAATTTGTTAGATAAATATATAATTCACGTAAAGAATGCAAGAGAGAAACTAGGAAAATACTAGCACAACTCAGGTAAAATAGCATGAGACTTTAGCATTGAAACAAGGTTGTAAGAAAAGGGTATCGCAGAGATATTATTCAACCTTATAGATATAGAAAACAAGTTTTTACAGCAGAAAAAACAACCATCAAAACTTGCAAGTAATCCACTCAAAAAGTGCGCTAGGATTAGTAGATTGTAGGGGCAGAATATTAGCAACTTTTGACGGTTGAATTGTGATTTATTCAAGAAAGTGTTTAGGGTTTGTTGCAGCCCTATTGGCTGTCGAACTAAACTTATTAAAGCAAAAAATTGTTTGGCTAAAAGAGGACACCCTTAGGGCACAAAAATGCCTATAACATGAAGAAGAAATTACAACTTGAACAATTCCAATATCTCATAGTTCTATGTATCCCATTGCAGTGATTTATTTCTCCAATGCAAGATATTAGTGCCTTTAACTATTGGGTTATGGAGTCTTTAAAAGAGAAAGAGCTAGGTGTGCTACCTTCTTGGGGGTGTAATCCCTTTTACTCCCCAATTTAAGCAAGACTGGCTAAGAAAAACCCTAGGAGGGTGTAAACCCTTTTACTCCTCCTAGTATTCCTTTGTGCAACAACTTATTTCAAGACAAAATGATGGCCTTGGTGGGGTTGTATGCACTTATACTCCCCAAGAATATTAGAAAATTAAACTTGTAACCAAGAAAAGAAGCAATAAGATGGATTCTTACCTAGCGCAAGCATGAACAAGATAAACTCCTTCGTTAACCAAGAAATATCCATCGTAAAGCAAGAAAAGTACTCCAAGAGAGATATTACATCACTTATCCATCCAATAGCATAATACAAATCATCACAAGAGAGTGTAACCAAGAGAGATGAAGAGAAATTCCTAAGAAGGGTGCAAATTTCAGCCAAGTATCCTCTCACAAGAGGGAGAGTTATCATAAAAATGAATTAGAGGTGACCTATATTTATACAAATCATCTAAAACATAGTTTGTCCAAATAACTTAGGGTAAAACACAAAATAAGGGGACAACAACCCTTGTTTTTCCCCTTTACACAAAATAATACTTTTTAATTTATATTTTGCACATAAGTAAAACCCTAAAGTAAGACGTCACCCTTCTAGAGTGACGTTTTGGCACTTTTGCAAGTAATTAGAGTAGGAGATGAGTGTGTTAGGCCTCCAAAGGCCAAGTTTATTCAATCCAAGCCTCTCCTCCATGATCCATGGCTTCCTTCCTTCAAAACCTGCCAAGTGTCCTCAACCACCACCAAACCATAGCCCTGATGTGACATCAAGCCCTCAAAGATGACGTTTTGGCCTCCTCGGGAAAATCATTTGGGTGGTAGGGGATAGGTTAGGTCCTTCATGATGTCTTCTAAGCCTCCAAATGCTTGTCTTCATCATCCGGAATGTGGTCCTTGGTATCTAACATGTGGGCTTCAATCCCCATGGAAGCCCAAGCTAGGCTTGTTCCTCCAAAACTGTCTACCAGCTGGGTCCTACAAAGACAAGTGGATACGCCCTCCAAGGATATCAATTCAAATTCATCATGATGAGTAAATAAAATCAATAAAAGAGCCATCAAAACATGTGCATCCAAACCCACCTCATCAAATTAAAAAAATTCTTAAAGGCCCTATGCAACTTACCAAGTTCAGGTATGGGAGGGTTGACAAGGTGACCTATTGGGTGAATCGTTCCCTAGGTCAAAGAGTGTTTCCTGTTTGGAACCCCCCTCTAAGACATGTGGAAATGATGATATGGATGGGGGCAAGAATTTTGGGCATGGGGTTCATGACATACAAGGGACCTTAGTGTCTCATTTATGGGTGCCTTTGAAGAGGGTGTGTTGCACTTTCGTTTTCAATGCATCATTTTTCCAAACCCATTTAATGCCACTAATTAATTAATAATCCAAAACCTTGGGTACTCCCTATTGGTGAATCAATTATCTTGGGGGGAAGTACCACAAGGACACTTGAATCTAGAGGTACACAGAGTGCCATATGCAAGGAAAGAAAGGGACATTGCATAAGTGTACACACCTCAACAAGTGGGGACATTTATATAATGTTAATTTGATTTTGCAGGTCTCTTATTTTTTAGGAGAAGTATTTCATTTCTCTCAAGACCTCTTTGGGTGAGCATCTGGAAGTTTCATAAGTAGGATTTTATCTGTTTCCACCTATATCCCCTTTGGTCCTTCAGCCCCTTCTTCCCATGAAATGAGGGACAAACCCTTCTTGGGTCAATACACCCGAAAATACAAAAAGGTAAGGAGATGAGGGGATGAAGTATGGAAAGTGACAAGTATGGTTGGGAATGGCACGATGACTCGTCAAGGGGACCTCCCAGTAGCAAACCCATCCCTAAGGGTGACCACTTACTAGGGCACAATGACAACCACCAAGGAGAAACAAGGTAAATAGCATAAGGTCCAAGCATGAGTTACATAATCAAAAACAGTTTTAAATGCAACAAACTTAAATGCCTCAAATATTGAAATGACACTCACCGTAATACTGGGGTTGTACTTCATGGAGCAAGACCCAATGTCTTCTAGACCAAACTAGTGTGGTGGATACCATCATGACATCATCTCCTTAGTTATCCCTAGAAGTTGAGGATAATAGTAGGAAATATTGTATTTTGGTTATTGAAACGGATGTTTTCTTCCTCGACTTGTGTTTGACATTCCAACTATTCATGTTCCATCTACAAACATAGATATAAAGTGCAATAAGTAAATCTACATTTATTATATAGTAGAATATACATGATTGTGTAAATCAAAAAATGTACCATAACAACGAGTGATTCATAAACCATACACATCATTTCGAAGTTGTGCCTCATGTTGGTTAAAAAAATATTTTATGTTGTCTCCTCTCCATACTTTGTTTCATGCATGTTTAATACGCCATCACAATGCATAGTCGATATAATTAATATAAAGGTTTCTTATTGTTCCATTAATTATAAAACAAGAGAAGTTAAACAACATAGCTACTTACAAATTGTTCAATTAAACCTTAATGTTTCAACATATACTAGCAACCCTCACTTAACCCAATGTTGATCAATTGTTTGGTTGGCTCTTCTTTGTATGTTAGCACCTATTAGAAGACATCCATGGATGAGTATAAATTAATTATTTAAATATAAATATCCCAACAAATATGAAAAATTAAGTAACGCCGAAAACGTAAGTACTCACAAACTTTGTGATCAACCATTTTCGTCCTTGTCTCTTCCTTGTCGTTCTATCTTATGTGTTGTTTGGGTTCCATTTTGTTTTCTTTTCTGCAACAAAAAAATTGAAAATTAGTATTTAATATGATAAAAAAAATTCATGTGCATAAAAGAATAAATGAATGAGCACATACCTCTTATACACGTTGTTGTTGGAATGCATCCTCTTGTGATGCGATTGTGTTCATTTTTTTTATCATCTCCTTGTACACTTTTTCGGGCATCCCTACTAACATGTATTGGCTTTCCCCTCATTTGTCGCTTGGAATTTTCATAATCTTCCTCAAAAATAAAAATAAAAAAAACACAACATTTTTTTTTAATGGATTGAAAGTAAATATAGAAAAACAAATTAATTTGGTAATTATTGGAACATATTATAGAAAAACATGTTTAGTAGTAATATTTTTTATATGATTCTTTTTTGTTATTGTAATTTTTTTCTATTGCAAGTCTCACGAGTCTCATTGACCATGGCTCCGGAAACACTTCTTGTAGTGTATGTATAACCCGATTCTTAGAGTCACTGTATTTATTTTTGTATTGTAAGTGGAAATTACGTCTATATGTTATTTCCACTATATCCCTCAAAGCGCTGTAAAACTATTTTCCCCTCTCATTAACTTCAAGCACCACTCTAGATGAACTGATGACCAAGCCATCATCATCATTTACATCTTTAAGAATTTTAGTCCTCTTAGGATGAGATTTCATTCCCTTGCTATCGGTCCTTGCATAACATAAAAAAAAATGTGAAATCGGGTGTTTAAAACTTGTTAGCGAATAATGTTAAGAAATTCATTTTTAGTAAAAAGTCAAATAAAAACTTAATGTTGATTACCTTTTGA
>JASDQU010105614.1:121237-134508 GCA_032191745.1 Picea mariana
GTGAGTGTATCTGGTTAACTATCATATTTCCCTGTATCTATCGGCATCAATGATCGGATAAACTGGAAAATATTGGAATATAGACTGCCCAATCGTTGGCTGTGTCCTATAGAATTATCATCATATATATTATGTCCAATCGTTGGTTGTATTGTATAGCACTAATAATAATATAGAATCGTTGGTTGTGTTGTGTAGCATTAATAATAATATAGACTAGAATGTAATATTTCCCATTACTGGCTGTTGGGTTTAAACAAGTCCCGTGCTTTTCATTTAATGGATGAAGACTCTGATGATTTCTGGGTGAATGAGCGAGGGGAAGGAAAAGGGAAGGGGAATTTAGATAGCGATTAGAGTGTAAACAGTGAGAAAACAGGCAGACAAACCTTGTTTGCTTAATTATTGTTTGCTTGGTAGATAAATCTTGAGCAGTTATGAGCTCAGACATCCTCATATCATCTTTTCTTAAACATTCTCATCTCATCTTCTCTTAACCAACCAACAAATCAGGATGTCTGCAGGATCTCATGAAGAAGCCGCAGCAGCAACAACACAAGTTGAATTGGATCCTTATCGTCTCCATATGTATGGAGAGGATGAGAAGCATACAACATGGAGGCATGGAGCTCCACCGTYTTACKATCTGGTCAACAAGTTGTTTGAAGAAGGCCGAACAAAGGTTTGTATTTGTATTTGCATTCTAAATGTGTTGTCTCCTACCGTTGAGTTCGTGAGATGGAGAAGATTTTACGGATGAAGTAACCATTTAGATCCATATGTGCAGGTATGGCTAAAAGGTTCCCTGGAAGAAACTGTTGAGAAGTTGCTGAAAACGTGGGACATGGAGCTGTCTCATAAGACAAATATACAAGAGTTCAACACAATTGATCCTCGCAGCTTCTCTATGAGAGTTAACTGTAATATTTCATATATATCAAGTCAAGTAACTAACATATAGACCTCACTTGCCTGAGTGGGCAGTTAGAATTGACAAGTAATAATACAGTCTGGTGCCTTTCCGTGTAAATTGTGAATGAGCAAGAATGCCTGCGTTATCAGGAAAAGAGACCCTGGATATGGGAGCTACAATGCACTCCTTCAGACATCTTTGCCAGAGGAACTTCAATATTACAAGACGTCCATGGAAACATTCAAGTCCTTTCATGATATATTTTGAACTTCGTTTCGCATAGGTTCTGCTTGGGAAGTTGTTCAAGTGTATATAGGCCCACCGCTTGTAACTTTCAAGTTCAGGCATGACAGCAACACCTCTAGTAGCATCCTGCTCTAGTATGCAATGCAAAAAGAACAATTTCATGATGGGAAACACCACCATACAGCTTACAAGTGGTGGATGCAACGTTACAACATGTTCTTACAGTGGCTTTCTCAATGGAACGATCCTCACTTCGTAGGATCCTCTTCTTGTCCTTCTAGTTTGCTTGCTTTTAAGTTTTTAGGTTTTTGGATTATTTCTCTCAAAACATAAATGGTAAATCTTTAATATTTATTCACTAGTTTGTAGTTCCATTATTATTGGGTTGATTAACAAAACATTGCTAATATGTCATTTTTTGTTCCGTGTTTATCTTTAGCTTAGTTACTTCGCTTCAACCACAATGTCTAGGTGTGATGTGCAATCCACTCCCTATTTCAACATTTCTTTGTTTTTAGGTTGGACTTTCGAGATTTTCTAAAATCTTGTGAATTATTAAGTTACAAACTTTGATGTTGAATTTTCAAATTTGATTGCAGGTATACAAGTAACGCCTAATTTTACAGGACCACCACATGACATTAGTGGCGATGGCACCATCACCTCGGGTTTTATCATTACCTAAATCTCCATCAGGGGGAACTTCTTCTTCTATAATCACAAGAAGATTTGCTCCTGTAAATGGACCAACTAGCAACAACTCCTATTCTCCCAACTTACTCATATGGGTTTCCATTGAAATCTTTTTGCTCTTAGGTTTACCGTTTGTAATATGTTTTCGTGATTGGCAATTACTTCACTAAAATGTATATGAATTTCAAATCATCATTTTTGTGCACAGAATTGAGAGAGGCATGCAATAGCAATTGCCACCTTGAACTGCTAATCCATTGTGTAAATTTTCAAGCAAGATCATTACTTATCATGGATACCATATTTTTGTCTAATATTATTTTCTGGTAAAATTGCATTTTGGTCTGTGTGTACCTCCCAAGCCATAGTCATTTTCTGGTAAAATTGCATTTTGGTCTGTGTGTACCTCCCAAGCCATAGTCAAAATGTCAGTGCCTTATAACAGTAACAGTTCATTATACATTTTGAATAACAAACAATCCTCAATTATTATCTTTTGACAAAAACTATTTATTACTTATGCATTTAGTTATATTAAGTTTTATTAGTCAACATGTATTTCCCAACTAACTCGACAGGGACTATGTATTTATACAAATACATGTTTGAAATTGTTTCAAGTATATACATCTTTATGTTTATATTTTAAGAAATTGAATATTTATATTATTTCAATTATTTTAATATTTATTTAATTTTTTATCTACTTTTATTACTTTTCAAAACCTTAATGTTAAAAAATGTAGTTTTACATTTTAAATAAATGTGCATATTTAGGTACATATATTTTATAATAATATATACCATTTAATTTACAAAATGGGAATTTAACTAATTTTTTATAAAAATATAATATTTAAAGTACTTGATGTATGTCATTTATTAATTTGTATTTCCAAAATTGTTGATTTAAAAAATTAAAATAAAATACATTTGCAATTTTTTCCAGAAGAAAAATTTCTCATTATATTAATAATATGGTATAAAATCAAAATTACATTCATTGCTTCTCATGATGATGCCATTGTTCTAGTCCCAACTATATGAAAATTTGGCCACTATTATGATAGAAAACTCATAAGTCTAACCTCCGCTTCAAGTCTCCAACTATTAGTCAATATAGAATCTATCAACACATTAAATAAAAATCCAAAATGCCAAAATAGTCTTGTACTGTGTCTCTCAAGATCATTAATATAGAAATATATACTGCGGTGGCCCCACCTGATCGTCTATCCACTGATAATATGTCAAAATCCCCACCTGTTTTTGAAGAGCACTTTTGGAAAGTATATCAGCCTCCTCATTTAACTCTCTGAAAATATGAGTGAAATTGATATATGTAAAGCCTTTAATGAGTTCAGTGATTCTTTCTTTCCAACATTCCAGGGCAACAACTTGTAACTTTCCTTTTTTGTTAAGCCAGTTTATAATAATATTGGAGTCTCCCAGTCCTTGAAGATCCGTAATATTAAGTCTGGAAGCCAACAAAAGTGTAGCCCAGGCGCCAAGAAGTTTCTCTTTGGTATTCGTACCCTCACCACAGTTGTAGGTCCAAGTAAATTTGGTATGATCTGTGAGCTTGATCATGCCACCAGCTCCACATAGTAGACCAGTGTTTTGTGAGGCTCCATCAAGCCAGGCAACATTCCATCCCTGTTGATAGGTAGGTTGTAAAAAGCACATAGAAGGATCCTCCCTTGACCTTGATATATCTAGACCACCTAAAGTCCTGTAGCAAACATTATTAATAGGAGGAGGAATCTGTTCAAAGATAGCCCTGTTGCGCACCAACAAAATGTGCCATCAAACCAAGGTCAGAAGATGAGGATAGGATGACTCCTCCTTTGTCTAGTCCTTCAAACTATTATGCAGTGAGGATCCCAACCAGATAGACCGAAGCTTAAGGGAAAATGAGAGTTTGTGCCATACTTGTTGTGTAAATGTACAGTCCAAAAATAGATGTGTAATAGATTCAGAGTTCAAACGACACTGAAAACATATATTAGGTCCCTCCCATCCCCGACGTAATAGATTGTCCCAGGTCAATATCTTGTCATCTGCAGCTAGCCAAATAAATAGTTTGATTTTCAAGGGAAGATTTTGATGCCAAAAAATGTTTCCTCCATTCTATGCACCTCTGGATCCAAATGGTAGAAGCTAAAGCATTATATAGGTTTTTGAATATGTTACCAGATCGATCGCCTTCAATCTAGAGCAATCAATCCTCATGTTACCCTAGTTGTATCCCCGCTCCAAGTAGAGCCTTACTATAGCACTACCATTCAATAGCCAAGTCACTTGAAAGATCCAAGTCTATGCAATTTTTCCATCGAGAACTGTGAGTCCCCTGGTCTGTGAGACCCTTGGCTTGGAAGAGATAAAAAACATGTTTTTCATGCAGTTTGTTCAAGAGCCCCGGAGATAAAAAAGCAGATGTCCCCAATCCCATAATTGCATCTCAACCAATATGTATTGCGTGGCCCGATCTGGGTTTCCAACATAACCAATGTTGGATGATATGAATAAATTTCAGTAATGATCTCCAGATCAGAGAAGCATTTGTCGAGCTTGTAGTAGTATGTCTGAGCCAACTTGGGATTGTAAGATGTGTGATATATCTACCAATAATAACCCAATGCCAAATCCCATCTTGTGATAGCACATGCCAGAGTGAATTAGACGCCAAAGATTTATTAAACAAGAAAATGTTTCTTAGCCCCCAACGACCCATCGATTTAGGTTTTGCAATGGAATCCCAACGACAAAGATCAAGATGCTTATTATCACTACCGCCCATCCAGAGAAAAGAAAAAATCAGTTGTTGAATCCTTTTTAAAACGGTACCATGGATAGCAGCTAGCACCATCTAGTAGACTGTCTGGCTCTCCAAAACTGATTTAATAAGAATAAATCTCCCTCCAAGAGATAGCCACCTATTGCACCATTGCACAATCCTTTTCTCAAATTTTATGAGTAACCAACGCCAATTAGACACTTTATAACAGTCTGGTTTGAGAAAATATCCAAGATATCTCAGACCAATCGAGATCTCTAGAAATTTGTACGAGAAGATGTTCTTGTACATGTCTAAGTCCAGCTCTGTAAGCCCTGAGTAGGGTATGGTATACTTTTTCGCATTGATCTGGAGCCCCGAAGCACGATAGAAGAATTTAAGAATAGAGTCAATCTCCATCCATTCTTGTGAATCAGCTCTAGTTGCAATAAGAATATCATCCATGAAGAAAATATGAAGAATCTTGACTAGTCTTGAAACCTTAATGCATGTCAGTTTCCCTGCTTGTTGACTATTTTTTAGTAGAATGCTCAGTCCTTCCATGGCCAAGATAAATAATAGAGGTGAGAGTGGGCAACCCTGCCTCAAACCTCTCTCATTTTGGAAGAATAGAGTTGCTTCCCCATTCACCAGAATAGTTATGGTTGCACTAGAAACACAGCCCATGATCCATCTCATGAAAAGATGACCAAAACCAGATTGTAGAAGTATTAAATGAAGGAAGGCCCAATTAATACAATCAAAAGATTTTTTGAGATCTAATTTTAAAATCAAATCCTGGAGCTTTTTTTGTTTGATGTTGTGTAAGACTTCCTATACAGTTCCTATTGCATCCAATATCTGTCGACCTTTAAGGAAGCCCAATTGTTCACCCGAGATAAGGCGAGACAAGTAAGGTTTAATCTTATTGGCAAGAATTTTGGTAATAACCTTATAGCAAAGATTGCACAAAGCAATAGATCCGTAGTCACTAAGGGAAGACGAAAGATTGGTATTAGGAATAAGAGTCAAGAAAGTAGAGTTAAAATCCCGATTGATCACACCTTTGATCCCGGTATCCTCCACCAGTTCCCACAGATCATATCCAACAAGTTCAAAGAAGTGTAGGTAAAACTCAACAGTCCAACCATCGGGTCCGGGGCTTTTATCCCTTTTGAAATTATTTATAACTTTTCAGATCTCCTCTTTAGTACAAGCAACAGTAAGTTGTCTGGCCTCCCTCTCACTAATAAGTCTAGGAAAGAGTCTAGTGATGGTATCTTGATCTATAATATTTGTAAGTCTCTAATCACTATAATAATTTTTGAAAAAATGGTAGGTCGTTGGAATTATCTTGTCCTGTCCTATAATAATGTCTATTGTGTCCATATTTAATTCCCAAATATGCTTGTGATTCCTCTTGTAGTTGGAAAAGTGATGAAAAAACTTGGTACTTCAATCTCCACACTTGATCCAAATAGCTCTGCTCTTCTGGCGCCAATGTGCTTCCTCGGCTAGCAAGAGCTTGTTTCGCTCCTCCTCGAGAGTCTTTAATTGTTGTTCAATTTCAGTTGGTCTAGTTCCCAAAGAATGTTCTTGGATCAGTGACTGAATATTAACTTCTAATTGTGTGAGTCTATGAGCATTCTTGATAATCTGTAGATGTGCCCAACTTTTAACTTTCAATTTTAAGTGTTCCAACTTCCACGCAAGACGTATCTGCACATCAACTTCTTGTAGAAAGGACTGGTCAGTCCAAACCTCAGTGACAAGTCGCTCAAAATCCGGTTCCTGTAACCACACCAGGTTGAATTTAAAAGGATAAGTAGAGTGATGAGAGGAAGAATCCAGTTGCAGAAAGATAGGAGCATGGTCCGAGAGGAAAGGATATTCAACCCATGATCTGTATCTTTTTGAAAGTTGAAGAAGATGTTCAGAAATGAAAAAATGATCCAGTCTCTTAGAGATACACTCCAAACCAGTTCTACCATTCCTCCAAATAGGAACCGCAGCAGCCGGAAATATATCCACAAGTTTGTTGTTTAGGAAGATTTCATTTAACTGTAAGGCTATCGGATATGGTAAAGAAGAGTCCCCCCATATCTCATTAGCTGATAAAGTAAAATTAAAATCTCTCGTAGCAATAATATTAGGTTTATCCAGAAGGCCAAGTGTTGATAATTTTGTCTAAAATGCAAGCCTATCAGTACAAGGACCATAAACATTGAGAAGATTAACCTGTCGTTTGTTTGCGCAACAGGTACCTGTCATCATAATACCGCCACAACATAAGAAAGGTTCCAGATCAACCATAACGGGATACCAAGCAACAAGTACCCACCTGATCTACCCACAGAGCTAACAATGCTAACAAACCACTGTTGTCTTATGCTACTGAAGAAATCCCAAGCACGCTACTCGTCAACTAGAGATTCTAGTAAAAAGATGATGCCAGGATGAGTTTTGTCAATGAGTCTCCTGAGGGAGGCCTTTTTTAGGGTGCCACCCAACCCTCTAATATTGAGGGAGACAAGTATCATGGATGGGACCTAGCTAGGGATTTGATGCCTCTAACCGCCCCAAGGTCAGATGTTTCTGTGGAATAATTAATCGGAAGAGTAACAGAAGTAGTAGCCTTTCTCCGAGCACTGCGGGTTTTGATAGGTGAAGTTTCAAGTCCCAAACCACGAGACCGAGAGTATTCTTTCCCAGATATGTCACCAGTATTAACACACGGAAAATATATAGGTAATTTTGATCTCTCGTGGATGATCGGTGACCTACCTTGAAATGTAGGAATCAGAACCGGATGTAGTGTCTCAACTGTGGTAGGAGCCAAAGTATTAAGTAGGTTCCCAGGGGTGGAGTGTCCAGAAGATAGAGAGTTAGAAACCATTGGAGCAGTCCCAACAAGCTCAGAGACATCAGTAGGAAGAAGCGCAACAGTTAGATGATCAGGAACAGTCAAATGAAAAGGACTAGTAGGTAAGGCAACCCCACCAGGAGCCAAAGGACTAGTGGGAGCCCTTTCGTCTCTAGAAAGTGATGACAGTTGTGGGGTAGGAAAAGTCTGAGGGGAATCTTGCTCCACAGAGGGTGAAGGAGGAATAGACGAGGTCTTCAAAGAATTAGATACGTTAGATTTTAAGGACCCTATCCTCGAGATAACAGATGAGTCCAAATAATGCCTTTCCCAAGATGCAAGGGTATAATAAAAAGTAAGGCAAAGTTGCTTGAGCTTACCAATGAGAGTATCCAAAGGTGGGGACTACCAGTCACCATTGTCCATAAATCCTTTAGCCTCCGCAGCAAATGAATCAACTTCTGCAAGAGTTTGCGGAGGTAAGAAGCTTTTGATTCTTCCTCTTCCGGTTCTCCAGTACAGTCACGCCAGAGGTGTCCAGTCCTCCGACAGCTTGTACAATGAAAAGGGACACCAAGATAATCAAGGCGTTGAGTCATCGTGCGGCCTCACCAAATGATATCCAAAGTCACGGGTAACCCTGCATGTACATCCAACTCAACCAGTATCATGGCCATCTTTCTATCGGAACCCTTTAAAAGACTTTCATCCAAACAAATAAAACGCCCGAGCTCGTTACCTATGGCTGCAAGAGCTTTATCCGTCTAATACTGAAGTGGTAGGCCAGGAAGTAAACCCATAGGTGACGAAGTCTAAAATAATCTGTGGCTGGATCAAATCTTATCTGCCATCTCTTAAGCATTAGGCTACAACCACTGATAGTCCAGAAAGAATCTAGAATACGTTGTGAATCCTCAGATGAGTTAAAAAGAAGATCGGACCATCCATGAGAGAGAGATATAAAATCTGGAACATACCCCAGCAAAGGAAACCAGGCATCTGAAATCCAATCTGAGAGTGAACACTTACACAAAGAGCGATAAGAAATCCTACCAACAAGTCCACAGAGAGATAGACGGACACTCTCCTCCAGACCTACGTCTGAACCCATGATAAGGCGATGTTTAGTCTTGTTGGGTTTCCATGCTTGTTTGCAACCAGAACTCTTGGGTTGCCACTTCTGCACAAATGAACAACGTTCACAAATACCCACACTCCGCTGCAAACTAGAATGCCCAAATGAGGAGACCAGTCACGAAAGCAAAGCAGAAGGCGACAAGGGAGCAGATGTAGGAGGCTCGGAGGTAACAATGGTAGAGAATAACAAATGGTCTACCAAGTTTGAGGTAGAATATGGAAGGACAACATCTATTGTTTGTGCATCTGTCGAGGTGAAGAGTTTGGCACTCTTCCATAGGGCCTCGTCAATCGCACTCATGAGTGCACTGACCTCAACCTCCATTAGGAAGGTGTTGGAAGAGTCCACCAGTGACTGCCACCTCGCACACTCTAAATTACATCAAACTTTGAAAAGACCTCTGCAGATAAAAATAATGAAACGTAAACTCTTTCATTGACTACAACTGAGTTGTAATCCCACTCCAATAACTAACAGCACGTGACACCCGAGAGAGATCAGGCTTAGATAAGACCACCACTAAGGTATTAATAAAAAGTACAGGAAAAATATAGTAGTTAAGGAAGAGAGTTGAGGCTCTGCTTCTGTCAATGGTGATGACGAATCCTCCAAGTCCCAAGCAAACCAGTAGTCAAAAAATTAGAACAACCCTAAACTAGCGGAAGACAGACAAAAACAGACCTAAAACTAGAGGAATACAGACAAAAACCGTCGGATATGGGTCCAACAGCCAGGTGGGTGCCATAAACCTAGAGCCAAGTGTAAGTAATCCAACAGTTCCGCTATTAACACCTTCCCGAGCTCTTTGTTGGATTGTTACCTGAAACTCACACAGTCTACCTTTAACTTTCTTTGTTGTAAGAGCACATCAAATATATCTGTGAAGTTGTCAATCCCCAAGCTGTGTGATGTAATATCTGCCATCTATCTACCTCCATGTAAAAAGCAATTGTATGTATACAATATGTTATGTTTAATGCTATTTTTATTACAAATACTTATCTTTTATGTGTAACTAATAAATTGAATATCCTACAAAACTCTATTGATTCCCAATTGTGATAGTAACCAAATATGTTTCATTCCAATACATATTTAATTATCCAAACAATTAACTTTGCATTCTAATCCATATTTTAATATTAAAATAAAAGATACAATTCTATATAGGATTAAATTTAACAGAATATATATTATGAGCTTTAAAATCCATCTTAGAAATTTTTCTCAACAAACTTTTAAAGTTGTATTATTCTTAACATTACATAAATGTTAAACATACTATCAAATTGCAAATTTCTTTCTTTATGGATTAAAATATACTTACAAATTTTGTTTGACTTTTCTTCTCCTTCAAGGTCACTCTTAGACCTTGTTTAAGTCTTTAAGTACATAAATTATTGTTGTTCAAATAGTCACATATACACTTCAACACATATATTGGCATTTCAACATATATATTTATTGTTTTTCTCACATATGTATTCTTTTAAATTCCATTCATATCCATTATGTTTTGCCTAATGTAAGGCTTGGGGCACCAAGCCCGGGCATGCGCATTTCCACCGCAAATTGAAACGAAGGAAATCGGGCAGGCATGACACTTGGTGCATTTGAAGAAACAGTCTTCATATATGGGGAGAGTTGGGGTTCCTTGGGTGTGCAACGCGCCAAGGGGCGACTCCGCCTATGATGCCTTGCGACACAAGTTAGACAACAGATGGTTTCACGAAGGGTTGAGGCCAAGACTTGGGTGCTCCACCAAATAGACGAATCGACTAAGGCATGGGGGGTGCACTTAGGCCAGTCAACTTGACTCACCTAAGGGGTGTGTGCACCCAGGACGATGAGTTGGTTAGATGGATGGGGGTGTCAACTAGAAGACAGAGCAAGGCGTTCGATGGGTCGGCTGGGAAAGTCACTCGAACGTGCCCACATGAGGATTCGGCCCTACCTTGTGAAGGGGTGCGACTTAGTGAACTAATGGGTCGACTCACCCATGGGAAAAGAGACGCGAAAGATTGCTAGGATCGATGCCTATAAGGGCACGAGGGTGCACAACCAAGAAGGAAATTTAGAAGAGAGCAAGAAGAACTTTGCAGTTCTGAGGCAGGATGAGACAAAGAGGGGCAAGCTCCCTCAAGGATCCAAGTTGCTCCACATTGGAGGACTTGTGTTGCCTTGAGGTGGATTCGGTGGACATAGTTGGGAGAGCTTCTTTTGGGTCGATTTTGGGGAAGTCTGGGAACGTAGGTCTGTTGGAGAAATGTGTTAGGAAGAATTGAAATATATGAAGTCTATGGAAATGAAGAGACAACAAGTATGTGGTTGAGGGCACGTCTAAGGTGCATCGCATGAGGTTGTTGAGACGGTTGCAATGGAGAGTCTTGGTGATGAATCTATATATGAGTGTCTTGGTGAGGTGAGGTGAGTCGTTTGACTCTGTCGAAGTTGTAAACTGAGTCGGTAGGGMTCTTATTGTAATTGTTTCACAATAACAAAAGACTTAGTTGGGTGTTAGGCATAGTTCATGATGCTTACAYTGTGTATGTCTTTCTTTTGTTYCGKTGTTGTTCTTTTGGCTTCTCATGTTCGTGGATGTATTCTTATATATGACTAAGTGTTAAATTGTGTTAACAATTGTCTAAGTATACAAGAGTTGCACTAGAGTAGGAGAGTGACTCATTGGTAGCCTAGAATAGAGTATGGGTATGCTCTAGGTGAAGAGGTGTAGTCCAAATGAAGTATCCTTGGTGTTTCCAAGTAGCCAAGTGAGAAACATCGTGGTGTCGCACACCCTCAAGAGGTGCATGATCGCAAGATTCAGCTAGGCACATTGTGGGGACGGGACATATGGTATCAAAGTGGATTCGTTACAGATTTTGGGGAAGGGTTGGGGAGCTCTTCACCACTATCTCAGTGATAGATGGTATTAGAGCAGTTTGGTGTTGTTCACCACTCTTGTAGTCAGAATAGTTGTGGTGGGCACAATTGTTGAGAAGGCAATTTGTTGCGAAGTTAGTTTGGTGGGAACGTTCATAGACTTGGTGAACCATTCAAGGGGTGGAGCGAACTGGTTCATTGCAGACTTTACATCAAACTTACGACAAAGGTTCGGTTAACGATACGGTGGAAGGTGGATTTGGGTGCACAAATTGTGCAAACCGAGAGCGGAGTTTGTGGTGAAATGAAGCACTTGCATAGGGTGGGTGATCGAATAACTCATTATAGAACTTGTCGCAAAGATAGTTTGGGTACAGAATCGATTGGTTTGATGTGTGATGGAAGCTAGTGTCATATCTATTGTGCACACCTTGGAGAGACCATGTGCAAAGTCTGTTGGGTGAACCAAGCACTTAGACAAGGAAGTTGAATACAAGAATGGTTGCATGACTTGTTGCATATCTAATTGTAGAAGCGATCACAGAAGTGAAACACAGAGGGTGATCACATAACTAATTACAAAGGGGATGAGTTTTGGGTTGTAGTAAAGTGAAGCACTTGGGTGTGTTGGATTATGTGGGGCGACCTAGAGCAGCTCTGCAGCAGAAAATTGGTTGGGCACATTTCTAACATGACATCTTTGTTCCCTGCATCATCGAGAACAACAATTGTGTTGAGCTAGTTTGTTGGACGAGTGGGTTGACCGCAGCCTTCAGACAAGGTGACTCATCACAAAGTTACAACAGTTAGTTAGAAATAGTATGATTTAATAGTTGGACGTTGGATGCATGGTGACTTGAAGTGGAAGTAGTCAAGGTGTGAAGATGGGAAGGCATTGGAGATGAGTTCATCCAGTTGCATGTGAAGTTTGGAACTTAGACGGATATACGAAGTGGATGGATGGAATTAGCATTATATCACAGGAAAGGCCTTGTAGGTTTGTGAAGTTGCAGACAATGATTGAGGGGAGTTCTTGTAGAGAGTCGGTTGCTTGGATAAGTGGAGGTCCAAGAAAACAGACTTAGAACATGGTTGCAATGAAGGATGTTGTTTGGAAAGATATGGTTGGTTTCTAGTTCTTACAATTCCTAAGTGTTGCAATGAGTTCTTTGAAGGGAAGTCGNGGACGAGTGGGTTGACCGCAGCCTTCAGACAAGGTGACTCATCACAAAGTTACAACAGTTAGTTAGCAATAGTATGATTTAACAGTTGGGCGTTGGATGCATGGTGACTTGAAGTGGAAGTAGTCAAGGTGTGAAGATGGGAAAGCATTGGAGATGAGTTCATCCAGTTGCATGCGAAGTTTGGAACTTAAACGGATATACGAAGTGGATGGATGGACTTAGCCTTATATCACAGGAAAGGCCTTGTAGGTTTGTGAAGTTGCAGACAATAATTGAGGGGAGTTCCTGTAGAGAGTCGGTTGCTTGGATAAGTGGAGGTCCAAGAAAACAGACTTAGAACATGGTTGCAATGAAGGATGTTGTTTGGAAAGATATGGTTGGTTTCTAGTTCTTACAATTCCTAAGTGTTGCAATGAGTTCCTTGAAGGGAAGTCGGATGACTTGGTGGGTCAAGTGAATTTCGTGTTGCATTGTGAAAACCGACAGACTTGAGGGTGACTCAAGTGGTGCATATTCGAAGAAGTCATGTAGCACTTTGGGACGCCTTGATTGGGCGAATGTGTGGAGAGCTTGGG